>APFE030110167.1:43288-80277 GCA_000404065.3 Pinus taeda | reverse complement strand
AAAAATACAAACATTATATTATAATTATTTTAAATTTTATTTTTAAATAAAAAATAAATTCGATACCTCTTAAAAACATCCCAAATAAAAAAAGGGTACAAAGTCAACTACTATTAAAGTTTGCTCGCAATATTTCAATCAATATTATTTTGACCAATGGGTTTTCATAATAGCTGGGGAGTCATTTTCGATGAGGGACATGGGTACGAAAGAGTGCAGGGAGGCGATTAAAATACTCCCAACCTCTCAAAACATAACACAGTACACTACCCAGTCTCAGTGTGAATGGTGGGAATCTGAATTAACACTCAAATCCTATTTCCAATTCTACTGTAATATAAATGAAGTCTGACATGTAAGGGGAATAGAGGTTGCCTTGCATTTATATTTCTCTCAAAGTTGACTTTAATATGTTAGCAGCAAGGTAACCCCTATTCCCCTTGCATGTCAGAAATATTTATGTTTCAATAGTGTTGGAAATAAAATTTGCCCAAATTTATATAACCCAACCTCTCAAAACATAATACAGTACAGTACAGTACAGTACCCTACCCAATGTCAGTGTGAATGGCGGGAATCCGAATTAACGATCAAAAAAATTTGACCCTCCAACGTTGCATGTTTCATTAAAACAAACAAAAAAGGAATTCGTCCCGCAGTTTCTTGGAAATTTAATCACATTAAATAAAAAGAGTCTTGATCTGTGAAAATATTTGCTTAAGACTTTTCTATCTATGTTTCATTAAAACAAAAAAATTCATCATTCTGTTTCTCGGAAATTTATTAATAAATTTATTAATATTAAATAAAAATGTCTTAATTTTTCTTTTCAATAGTTTTTTTAAATATTTGCATATAAAAATGCCTGGCCTAATATAATCTTAATGTGTGAAAATATTTGCCCAAGATTTTTCTTTCTTCCAATGTTCTCCTTTCTTTTTTTCAATATTTACATCATAAAGGAAGAAGGCTGGCCTAAAATAATCCTTGACAAATTTCTCCTAAAATAATCCTTGACGAATTTCTCTTAAACAAGTTATATCAATACACGCAACATGATGACGTATCTCTTTTGACCATTCGAATGGGCAAGGGCTAACCAGCCTGCTATAGGGCATTAAATGCCCTCGTACATACATGCTCTATAACAAAATAACACATAGCTTTTGGTGGCTACATAAATTAAAAATAAAGGTTGTGTGTTATTTTCTTATAGAGCATGCATGTACCAGGGCATTTAATGCCCTATGGCAGGCTAGTTAGCCCTTGCCATTCGAATGCCGGTTCTGGGGAAATCTTTATGAAGGATCATTTGCTTAGGATTGTGGAAAGCTTCTCATGGTAATAACTGCCTTTGAAGGGCAGCTAGGGAAAATATATTATAAAATTCAGAAATGGTTACTATTATAATCACATTAAAAATATTAATATAAATTAAAAGTTTTATTTGTATATATTATTATAAGTATATATTAATAAAAAATTATTAATATCATTATAATTAACAATAAATATTATTATTTATTATTTAATATTAATGTAATTTATAATAATATCAATTCATTGTTGCTTCCCAAGAACTATCAACATCACTCTTGCTCCACAAGAACTAATAGTTAAGATAAGTGCAACAGAAGGAGAAAGGAGATGAAAAGATATTGCATGAAGTTGTTGAGTCTCCCACTGTAACAACTACAGATATATTTCAATTAGATTAGAGGGCCTAATTTTTCCAAATATTTTGTAATTTGTTTAAAACTATCATAATTTGTTCCAGATTTGAGATGGATTTCGAAGGAACTCCCATTATCCAAGGGAAGGAGAAACCAGTGTTGTAATTTCCGGGTTACAATGTAAATATTTGAGTTACTGTGGTAAAAATAAACTGATTCTGTTATTATTATTTGTTTAGAATTTAAATATAATTCGTTTTCCATGAGGGTTTTTCCAAAAAAGAAGGTGATTCTCAAAGGAGGAAGTTGTCCTCTTGAGGTGGAAAGACGGTTGTTGTGCAAGCAACCCTAACTACCTCCCTTAACTGGAAACGTTTCCAGAGAAAAGGAGGGAGGAGGAGGAAAAATATGCACTGTAGTGACAGGCAGAGGGAAAAGGGAAAATATCCAAGAAGGAAAGAAAAGGGCTAAGTCTCGTGATGACCAGATAGCCTTGCTCGTTGTACGAGCAACTTGCAGAAGACTGTGGTCTAACAAGAAGCAAGGGGGGAGATTTTGGTCTCGAAAGAAGAATCTCATGGTCGGGCGGTTGATTTGAAGCAGACCAAGATTATCGTGGCTGATAGAAAGATCCTAACAAGTCAACATTTACAGGTATGTACAAGAATCTCTTGAAACAAAATAGTTGGTAAATCTCTGTTTAGAAAAACATTCATATTGTAGGAGGGTTTCTTTTTTTTTCCTTACAGTACCATAGGGTAATATAATGGTCTTCCTTTAGAAGTTATATTTACTATGGTACGAGTTAGAGGAAGAGCAGAGCTTTGTTTTCTCTTAAATAAAAAAAATTACTATGGAAAAAACACTAGGGACTGACAATAAAACAAAAAAAGAAAAACAATAATACTCGGTGGAAATTCAAGTACAAGAGGGGAGGAGGCTAACCCTAAATTGAGCAAAAGAGGAACCTAGTTGGTAGACAGTTGCTGGATGTATTGAAGACTACCACTTAAGCATGAATAAATATGTGAGGACGTAGTAAGCTTAAGGAACCAAGTATATGGGTTCAGAGCGTGGATAATAGGTCCATTATCTACAAGAGTCTGAAAAGAACAGTTGAAAGGGCAGAGAGAGACTACTCGTAAGGGTTTCACATAACCTGTTAAAAAAAAAAACATACAGAACCCTCGCCTTCCTCTTAATGTGTTTGCAAGGGTTTAAGTTATCCTTTAGGAAAATTATACAAAACCCATGACATTCTCTTTAATGTAAATAATCACAATCAAGATTGAAAGTAAAACCAAGATGTATCCATGTAATCAAATAACACAATGACGAACTTGCAAATAACCAACCTAACGATGGTAGACAATCATGCCACAGTTACAGTAAACATTAACCACACTTTTGTGTAATGGTATTAGGTTTTTTTTCTTTAAATATATAATACAAACTATGAAACTAACCACATGGTAGGTCAGTCGAATGTTAGGGCTAGTTCCGAAGGAGAACACCCTATGAATTGCCAGATTACCATCAGACATCTTGTTCCCATACGGGAGTGGCTAAGCAATAAGCGATAGGACAAATCCAGCAAGAGGAATTCATACAGTGGAGCATTCAATGTACATAACTGTGCATAAGAAACTTTACAAATAGATACCACAGAAACGATATAATAAATTATACACTACCACCAACATTTTAAAACCCTAGAAGGAGACTTAGACAGAAGCATTATAATAATTTATGCACCGCACAGTAGAGAATAAGCCCATTTCATTTGGAATAGCATATAGAAAGGCTGCGAAGGGATATAACTTAAACATAGTAAATGGAAGTAATAACAACAGTGCACCGTAATAACAATTTGTATCCACCAGAGTCAACCACCATGGTTAAACCCTATACTGTGCTACAAACTAAACTTAATTACAGATAATTTCAAAATAGTCCGAAGGCATATCCATAAACACTGAGAAACCCAGGCCTCGGACTTGGCATAGCTACACCAAGGATAGGATTACCCTAAAGCCTGAAGGGAGCAGGGCATGCTGGTGTGGCGTGAGAAATTCGCCATTTCTCTGTGTCAACAATGAGGAGGGGACATAAGGACATGGGCCGCAAGGTCTTTTCCAAAAAAAAAATAAAGAAAAAAAGAGACCCTCTGCTCACCAATTGAGGAATGAATACTGAAAATCAAGCCTGAAAAAAATTAACCTTAGCCAGAGAGCTACCGATAGGAGCTTACCAGTTGGGCGATCTTAGAATTGTGAGAACTCGACAGATCGAACAGCACCGACCAGACCCCATGAGAAAGTGCTGGAGGTTGATAGCGTTAACCTCGACCATGGAGCAAACCAAAACAAGAGAACCCATTAGTGAAACGAGCGATAATCCAAATCAAAACAAACTGGAAGAAGCAAGTTAAGAAAGAAAATCAAAGCGAACAAAATTATTTGCATGGCGCAAAATTTACCACAATAAAATCCAAGTTGTATAACCATGGCGGGTTCTAGAATGTGCTCGGCAGAATGAAGACCAGTGGCTTCCACAAAGAGCAGAAGAGTCTGGGCGGGGTTCGTAGCAAGCTGGCCGGGCTGTAGCAAAACACTGGAGAAATGAACTTTGGATACCTCACGCCACCGCATAAACTATGGAAAAGCCATATGACACATCATATCCCTTGGATGGATGACAGAACATCCCAAACGTCGATGAGGAGGGCAGGAAGTATCGAGAAACACCTAGCCCTCATCCCTCCAAGTGACGGAGCTGACGGAAATAAATGCTGAAGACAAGTGTTAGGAGCTCGCAAAGCCAACAGTATGGCCAGTCATATCCAGTGACCTCCGAAAAGTTTTTCCGTTAACGTTAAAGGGAAACCACGTCACCCTCAACCTTTTTGGTGGAGGTACTAAGACCCAGAAAGATTAGTCTTAAGTATAAATAAAATTAATGGTAAGTACATATATTCCTATCCGTCCACGCATGATATAATGCAAGAATTAACATTATTTAAAAAAAAAAATTACTCCATAGATGGGTGTATCAAAAGTGGTATCAGAGCCGAGTTACAAAAATTGTGGCCTCTGGGAACTAGAACGGGAAGTTGATAGACAGATAAGTAGATACAATTTAATTTTCGACTCTATTGAGCAGTTACAGGTAACAAAGAAAAGAAAAAGTTAATGCTTGACACTTCTTCTCTTATTTTTTTCTAGGATAAGTACAGGAAAAATAGAAGTTGATAAAATGAGAAGAGCAAACAACACATCACACAGGTATGTGGTGGAACAAGGCCTTGCCACTGGTCCTAAACATAACCCCGAAATGTAGGTACAGCTTGGAGAGGAGGCTCGCAATACAAATCTGGCAATTTTGGAGACAGTACAAGAGTTAAAAAATGGAATGGCCCAGTTACGAGAAGACAACGCAAGGCTAACTATGGAGTAGGACAGGATTATAAAAAGCTTGTCCGACAAACAGAATCAGCATCCACTGAATCCTAGTGCCGAGCAGCAAGGAATGTTAGAAGAGCAGAATCACCGCACAGAACATGAAGAGTCAGAAGGATAGGAGGAGGAACGATCTGACAATGCTTCCGAACAATAGACATCAAAAAGGAAATGAGTAGAGTTGCAGGGAGAGTTCCGTAAGATCAAACTGCCACACTTTGATGGATAACAGGAGGAAGTAGCTGAAGCATGGTTGATTAACATGAATAAATATTTCTTGCTATATGAATATGATTCCAACCTTAAGGCACGGTTAGCCATCTTCCAATTACAGGGAAAGGCTAACCTGTAGTGGGAAGAAGTTAAGATGGTAAGAGGAGTAAGTGAACTGAACATCAGTTGGGAGAAATTTCAAAGATACTTTAGGGAAAGGTACCTGACCGAGTGCTTTTATGATGAGAAGGCTAGGGAATTCCATGACCTGCGGTTGGGACAACAAACTATGGATGAATTCATTACTCATTTTACTTCACTGCTCCGTTACGTGCCTTATATTCGGGAGGAAAAGGCTAAAGTACTAAGGTTTGTTAGTAGTCTAACTTTGAGCATGAGGGAAAGAATCGAATTTGACACCCCAAAGACAATGGATGAGGCTATACGTAAAGCTCGAATCTGCTACCAGCAAAACAAGCATAAGGGAGAAAACTTGGGTAAGAAATGGGTTGATAAGAAAAGAAACAAGCCGGCTGGTAGTACTAAAGGAAATCGTGGTGGGGGTAACAAGGGTTATGCCAAGGGACAGAATAACAGGGGTATGCAGAAGAATCTGCTCCGGTTAAAACTCCCTAATGAGTCTTGAACCATAGAACAACCTGGGAAAATAGACAACGAAGGGATAGCAAGGCCTCCAGTGCAATGTTGGGGTTGTGGTGGACCCCATTACGTTAAAAACTGTCCTCAGCGAAAAGGAACAGAATAGGTTTCCCAAGTTTACGAAGCATCTACAGTTGGCGATGTAGGACAGAGCCTACCAAGGATTAATGTTGCTCTAGAGGATTGTCAGGCGGAGTACCAGCCGACCATGGTGGAATTTGAAGGTAAACTCTTAGACCTTGCTGTAACTATTTTAATTGACCCTAGTGCAACATTAAGTTATATTAGTCCTAGAATTGCGAAGCATTGTAAGTTGCAACCTGTTAAGTTTAAGGACCCTTGGTTAGTTCAGTTGGTAACAAGGGAAAAAGACGAGTGAATTCTAAGGTTAAAAGCTGCCCTTTAAAAATAGCAGGATAGTCAGTTACAACAGATTTAAATGTGCTTCCTCTTGGCTCGTATGATATATTGATTGGTATGGACTGGTTAGAACAAAACTAGTCCATAATTAATTATAAAACCAAGACTATCAGTTATAAGAATGAGCTTGGAATAAAGCAAGAGATGTGGGAATTAAGCGGCCAATGCAAATTCAGGCCATAACAGCCTCCCAGTTAGCAAAATGCATTAGGAAAGGATGTCAGATTTATGCCATCCAAGTGGGTTACGCCAACTCCAAAGATAAAACAATTGTGTTGGAAACATTCCCATAGTTCAAGATTTTCCTGACGTGTTTCCAGAAGAGATTCCCGTCCTACCGCCCAAAAAAGACAGATTTTACCATTGAACTAGTGCCAGGAGTAGCCCCGGTGTCTCGAGCACCCTACAGAATGAGCATACCAGAACTAATGGAGTTAAAAATGCAATTGTAGTAGCTGATGGACAAAAACTATATTCGCCCCAGTGTGTCACCTTGGGGATCCCCAGCGTTGTTCGTTAAGAACAAAGAAGAAACTCTTCATATGTGTATGGATTATCGCTAGATGAACAAACTGACAGTAAAAAATAAGTATCCTCTACCCCGCATCGATGAACTGTTTGACCAAGTAAGAGGGGCAACAGTTTTCTCAAAGATTGACCTACAATTAGGGTATCACCAGAACATAATTAAAGAGGAAGACATTGCTAAGACAACTTTCAGAACAAGATACGACCATTACGAGTTTGTGGTGTTACCCTTTGGAATTGACCAATGCCCCCACAACTTTTATGTGTTTGATGAACAACATATTCCACCAGTATTTAGATAAGTTTGTGCTGATATTTATTGATGATATACTGGTTTATTCCTAAAATATGGAGGAGCACCAGGAGCACCTTAGGTTAGTATTGCAAACCCTTCAGGAACACAAACTATATTCCAAGTTTAGCAAATGCGATTTCTTCAAGGAGCAAATAAAATATTTGGGGCATATAATCGCTAAAGAAGGAATTGTTGTGGATCCCGGAAAATAAGGATAATAATGGAATGGCCAGTGCCCAAAGATGTGGTAGACATTCGATCCTTCATGGGGTTAGTAGGCTATTACAGACGGTTTGTGGAGGGATTTTCGCGAGTAGCTTATCCCATCACTTCCTTACAGAATAAGGGAAGACCCTTTAGGTGGACCCTTGAGTGTCAAAGAAGTTTCAAGCAACTTAAATACTTGCTCACCACTGCACCTATTTTAAGCATTGCTAACCCCAACAAAAATTATGTGGTGTGCACAGACGCAAGTAAAGAAGGAGTAGGAGGTGTGTTAATGCAATAAGGGAAGGTAATAGCTTACGAATCAAGAAAATTAAAGAAGCATGAGTAGAAATATTCTGCTTACGATCTAGAGTTGGCAGCTGTGATTCACGCCTTAAAAATGTGGCAACATTACCTTATGGGAAGAAAACTTCAGTTATTAACTGATCACCACAGTTTGACAAATTACTTCAGTCAGCCCACTCTAAATGCAAGGCAAGCACAGTGGGTGGACTTCCTAAGTGGTTTTGATTTTGAGATCAAGCATCTAAAAGGGAAAGAGAATCGAGTGGCGGATGCCTTGAGTCAGAAATTGCAATGCTTGTACGAGATTTCTTGCAGTGAAGGGAAAACCCCCTTTGGGGAAATGATTAAAAAGGCAACCGAACAAGATGCTATTTATCAGCAAATAAAACAGCAAATATAGCAACCAACCATCAAAGAAAAACAACCGTATTACACTTTGGATGCTATTGGAATGTTGTACTATAAGGGAAGGTTGTGCGTGCCTAACCAGTACAGTATTAGAAATCTGATATTGGATGAGTATCATAGGAGTCATTACGCTGGACACCCAGGATATTAAAAGATGATCACTGCACTTCGAAAAGAATATTATTGGCTAGGTATGAATAAAGATGTGGCTGGATATTTGGCACAATGTCTAGAATGTCAACAAATTAAAGCAGAACACCAGCATCCCGCGGGTTTATTAAAACCATTACCCATCTCGGAATGGAAGTGGGAAACAATTTCTATGGATTTCATAACAGGGTTGCCTAAGTCAAGGAAGAATAATGATCCATCATGGTGGTGGTGGACAAGTTAAGTAATTCAGCACATTTTATACCAGTACAATCTACTTATAGAGCTGTGCAGATCAGCCATATTTTCATGCAAAATATATTCAGATTGCATGGGCTACCAAAGGTAATAATCTCAGACCGTGATGTAAAATTTACATCGATCTTTTGTAAAGCATTGTTCGAAGAGTTGGGGACTCAGTTGAATTTTAGCACGGCTTACCACCCTCAAACTGATGGGCAGACTGAACGGGTGAATCACGTGTTGGAAGACATGTTAAGGGCATATGTGATGCAGCAACCACATAAGTGGGAGGATTACCTACACTTGGTTGAGTTTGCGTACAATAATGGCTATCATACATCGTTGCAGATGAGCCCCTTTGAAGTATTATACGGACAGAAGTGCTGCACCCCCTCAAGTTGGGGTGGACGAGAAGACAGGCTGATGCTAGGACCTGAAATGCTTAAGGAAATGGAAGAACTAGTTAAAACGATACGTGCTAATTTAAAAGTAGCTCAGGATAGGAAAAAGAACTTTGTAGACCAGAAGAGGAGGTTTAAAGAGTATCAAGTCGGCAATCATGTGTATGTGAGAATCCGAGCAAAAAAGAGAACATTACAATGGGGCGGGTGCGCTAAGCTAGCACCCAATTCTGTGGACCTTTTCAAATCTTTGCTAGAATTGGGTCGGTAGCATACCAACTTGCCTTGCCAAGTCATATACAGGTCCACAATGTTTTTAATGTCTCCGTATTAAAAAAATATGTTTACAATCCTAAGCATGTGATTAGCTGGCAGGATATATAGGTAAGGAATAGCCCGGTAGATAGAATTAAATGAGTTCCGTAAAGGAAAAAATGACTTAGGATGTTGCATGTTACAGGTAGAACCGGAAGGAGAAATCTGGGTCGAACCGCTGAGCATCCTCGACCGGAGAGAAGTAACGATGCGGAAGTGGGATATTACCCAAGTTAAAGTGCAGTAGCAACACTATGGGCCTGATGAAGCCACTTGGGAAGATGAAGAACTTATGAAAAGGACTTATCCAAGGCTGTTCAGGACTGAAAGACATCGGGACGATGTCCAATCTCAGGGGGGGAAGATGTAATGCCCTGGGTTACAATGTAAATTATTAAGTTACTTTGGTAAAAATAAACTGATTCTATTATTATTATTTGTTTAGAATTTAAATATAATTTGTTTTCCATGAGGGTTTTTCTAGAAAAGAAGGTGATTCTCAAAGGAGGAAGTTGTCCTCTTGAGGTGGAAAGACCGTTGTTGTGCAAGCAACCCTAACTACCTCCCTTAATTGGAAAAGTTTCCAGAGAAAAGGAGGGAGGAGGAGGAAAAATCCGTGCTGTAGTGACAGGCAGAGGAAAAAGGGAAAATATCCAAGAAGGAAAGAAAAGGGCTAAGTCTGGTGATGACCAAATAGACCTGCTCGCTATACAAGCAACTTGCAGAACACTGCGGTCTAACAAGAAGAAAGGGGGGAGATTCTGGTCTTGAAAGACGAAGCTCATGGTTGGGCGGTTGATTTGAAGAAAACCCAGATTAGGGTGGCTGGCAGAAAGATCCTAACAGGTCAACATTTACAGGTATGTACAAGAATCTCTTGAAACAAAATAGCTGGTAAATCTCTGTTTAGAAAAACATTCATATTGTAGGACAACTTCTTTTTTTTCCTTATAGTACCGTAGGGTAATATAATGGTCTTCCTTTAGAAGTTATATTTACTGTGGTACGAGTTAGAGGAAGAGCAGAGCTTTTTTTTCTCTTAAATAAAAAAAGATTACTGTGGAAAAACCAGTAGGGACTGACAATAAAACAAAAAAAGAAAAACAATAATACTTGGTGGAAATTCAAGTACAAGAGGGCAGGAGGCTAACCCTGAATTGGGCAAAAGAGGAACCTAGTTGGTAGACAATTGCTGGATGTATTGAAGACTACCACTTAGGCACGAATAAATACGTGAGCACGTAGTAAGCTTAAGGAACCAAGTATAGGGGTTCAGAGCATGGATAATAGGTCCATTATCTACAAGAGTCTGAAAGGAATAGTTGAAAGGGCAGAGAGAGAGTACTCGTAAGGGTATCACATAACCTGTTAAAAAAAAAACGTACAGAACCCTTACGTTCCTCTCAATGTGTTTGCAAGGGTTTCAGTTATCCTTTAGGAAAATTATACAGAACCCACGACATTCACTCTAATGTAAATAATCACAATCGATATTGAAATAAAAACCAAGATGTATCCATGTAATCAAATAACAGGATGATGAACTTGCAAATAACCAACCGAACGACAGTAGGTAATCATGCCGCAGTTACAATAAACATTAACTAGACTTCTGTGTAATGGTATTAGGTTTTTTTTTAAACATATAATACAAACCGTGAAACTAACCACATGGTAGGTCAGTCGAATGCTAGGGCTAGTTCCGAAGGAGAATGGCCCATGCATTGCGGGATTACCATCAGCCATCTGGTTCCCATACGGGAGTTGCTAAGAAATAAGCGATAGGACAAATCCAGCAGGAGGAATTCATACAGTGGAGCATTCAATGTGCATAACTGTGCATAACAAACTTTACAAATAGATACCACATAAACGATATAATAAATTATGCATTGCCGCCAACATTTTAAAACCCTGGAAGGATACTTAGATAGAAGCATTATTATAATTTATGCACCACACAGTAGAGAATAAGCCCATTTCATTTGGAATAGCATATAGAAAGGCTGCGAAGACCTATAACTTAAACATAGTAAATGCAAGTAATAACAATAGTGCACTGTAATAACAATTTGTATCCACCAAAGTCAACCACCAGGGTTAAACACTGTACTGTGCTACAAACTAAACTTAATTACAGATAATTTCAAAATAGTCCAAAGGCATATCCATAAACACTGAGAAACCTAGGCCTCAGAGTTGGCATAGCTACACCGAGGATAGGATTACCGTGAAACCTGAAGGGAGCAGGGCATGCTGGTGTGGCGTGAGAAATTCGCCATTCCTCTATGTCAATAATGAGGAGGGGACGTAAGGACATGGGCCACAAGGCCTTTTCCAAAAAAAATTAAGAAAAAAAGAGATCTCTGCTCACCAATTGAGGAATGAATACTGACAATCAAGCCTGAAAAAAATTAACCTTATCCAGAGAGCTGCCGATAGGAGCTTACCTGTTGGGCGATCTTAGAATTGTGAGAACTTGACAAGCCGAACAACACCGACCAGACCCCATGAGCAGGTGTTGGAGGTTGATAGTGTTAACCTCGACCATGGAGCAAACCAAAACAAGAGAACCCATTAATGAAACAAGCGATAATCCAAATCAAAACAAACTGGGAGAAGCAAGTTAAGAAAGCAAATCAAAGCGAACAAAATTATTTGCATGGTGTAACATTTACCAGAATAAAACCAAAGTTGTATAACCATGGCGGGTTCCAAAATGTGCTCAGTAGAATGAAGACCAGTGGCTTCCACAAAGAGCAGAAGAGTCTGGGCGGGGTTCATAGCAGGCTGTCCAGGCTATAGCAGAACACTGGAGAAATGAACTTTGGATACCTCGCGCCACTGCATAAACTATGGAAAAGCCATATGACGCATCATATCCCTTGGATGAATGGCAGAACATCCCAACCGTCGATGAGGAGCCTGCGAAGTCCCGAGAAACACCCGGCCCTCATCCTTTCACATGATGGAGCTGGCGGAAATAAATGCGGGAGACAAGTGTTAGGAGCTGGAAAAGCCAGCAGTATGGCCAGTCATACCCACTGACCTCCGGAAATTTTTTCCGTTACCGTTAAAGGGAAACCACGTCACCCTCAACATTTCAGGTGGAGGTACTGAGACCCAGAAAGATTAGTGTTAAGTACAAATAAAATTAATGGTAAGTACATATATTCGTATCCATCCACGCATGATATAATGCAGGAATTAACATTATGTAAAAAAAAAATTACTCCATAGATGGGCGTCTCACAAGTGTATACGTGGGAGATTTCCTAATCTAGTTGTTGGTTTCTTCAGAAGTTGGTTAATGTTTAGTTCCGCTATTGATCTTTTCAATCTCTTGTTCATGGTCTTTTTATTTTTGGTTGAACTGAATCTAATAATTTTTTTAAAAGTTGTTTTATATGTACATCTTTTTATAGGTAAGTATAGTCATATGTAGCCTCTCTGAGGCATACAGTGACATTCATCTCCACTTTTAGCGGGAAGAAAAAATAATTTTGTAATATATGTATATTTAATGAGTTAATATAATGGACCTCTCACTAAAAATATGGAATTGTTATTAGTAAGAATTTTATAAATACTATTATAAAAAATTTATTTTTATGAAATAATACACTTTGAAGTAGGTTATTTCTTGGTATAGTTTGAAGTAGAATAGAATATTGTTCTTTTGTTCAATTGCAAGCAGCGAATTAGTACTTTAATTGGATTTTTCAAGAGGATTATTTTTCATAATATATTTAGAGAATTGAAGATTGAAAGAGATCAAATGTCGAAAAAATGTATTGGGAAATAGGTTGGACTCCTGTTCTATGAAGAATACAAGGAGGAAGTACACATAGATAGAAAGCAATCATAGATAGGAAAAAAATAATTTCAATAATCAGAATGAGTTATATCTATCTATCTATCTATCTATAATATTATATATATATATATATATATATATATATATAGATATATATATATATATATAAAATATATAATATATATATATATATATATATATATATATATATATATATATATATATTATATATATATATATATATATATATATATATAGAGAGAGAGAGAGAGAGAGAGAGAGAGAGAGAGAGAGAGAGAGAGAGAGAGAGAGAGATATAACTCCTAGCATAAGGTATTAAATTTTTAAAAAATGTCTCCATAAACTTTATGGCAAACCTTTTTCTAAGCCCATCTTTTTACTTTTACTCTCTTTTTTTTTCCTAAGAAACATAATATTTTAGTTTTTTTTTTCAATTATGACAATGTTTCTTATAGTTTATGCATAACTATGATTCCATCATGATCTTGTGAGCATTCTATAAAATCCTCATGCAAATGTTAACACACATATATGGACTTCATGCAAATGATATAAGACAAATCTATGTACTAGAAGTTCCTTGTAGATTCAAACTTCTTATGTAATTTGTTAAAAAGAAGACTAGAATATGCTCTACTCATTAGCGAAAAACAATTAATCGACCCTGAAATCAAAACATAAACATGAGATAAGATTGAACACACATACTCAGAATTTTTTCTAGGGGAAAGCAACTGCTCAAAAACTGTTTCTATTTGTATTGCATTAATAAGAAAATAGAGAAGAAATATAATGTTTTCTCAAGCTTGAGCAACCTCTACACTAGTATAATCTATCTCACTGCTTCACGGACTGACTGTGACCAATACTTAGCCATGCTTTTGCCTTCACAAGCTCTTATTTCCTTTCACTATTCAATAAGGAATTAACCCCTATTAATTAGGGAAATTTCTCATCGGCAATTGCACAATTCCTTTAGGCCTTTCTCTAACTACATGCACCACTTGTACAACATGGAAAATTATACAATTGAAAGTACACTGCCCTTGAACTCCAATCTCAACTAGGTAACTTGAGTTATCTGCATGCATCAATTATTCTAGGTTGATTGATGAGTTCACTGAAACATCAATTGAAGTTACACCCCAACACTGGACCCTCCACTAGTTCTTAGTCAACTAGAACTAGTTAAACTCATAATAATTCAAATTGAATGAGCTTGATTGCCAGAAATTAGCAATCAATCATAAATAAACCTAACTCAATTGTCTCCAAATCAAATTAACTTAGTTAGCTGAGTGAAAAGTCCATGTCACCTCATTTAACTACCTCCAAGTATTTTTATGAAATTGAAATTCGAATTTCTCCTAATTAATTTAGGAAAAAATAAATTAGGAATTTCTTGCTGCATTTTCAACACTCCCTCTCAGTAAGAAAGGGATTATCTCATACCCCAATCCTGCCTCTATGAAACTAAAATTTTCCTCTTGATAGTTCCTTTGTCAAAATTTCTACATCTTCTTCCTTAATAGGATGTATTCCAACAACATGATATGCCTTTGCACAAAATCTCGTAGATGGCGATATCGGATATCGATATGCTTGGATTGATCATGAAATACTGGATTGTCAGAGAGTTTGATACAACTATGACTGTCACAGTAAATAATAGTAGGATCTGTCTTCTGACCAAATAACCCAACAAGATTTTTTCTCATCCAGATAGCCTCACATGATGATTTATTTACATCCTTCTAGTCTGCTTCTACCGAGTTGAGTGCAACAAATCTCTGCTTCCTGCTATACCAAGAAACCGTTGCTAACCCAACACTAAAAATGCCTCCTGATGTGCTCTTCCTATCTGATAGACTTCCCACCCAATCTGCATTTGTGAATCCTTGCAGCTTCACTCCCTCTTCCCATTTGTACCAAAGACCAAACCAAGTGGGGTCTCTAAGGTACCTCAACACATGTTGTGTTGCCTTCCAATATAGTTTTGTTGGCTTAACTGCTACTTGAATAAGTTGATTAACTTCATAACACATGTCTAGTCATGTGTTACTAAATACATAAGTGAATCCACAAGATATTTGTAAATGGTAGCTTCTACTACTTCACTTGAAGTAGCATATTCCTTCCTCCAATTCCCTGCTAGAGGAGTCTCCATGGGTTTTCTCTTCTCTATGTGGAACTTCTTCAGTATCACGTTGGAATACTTGCCCTGAGAGACAAATAGTTCATCATCTCATCAACATACTTCCAAACTAAGGAAATATTGCATGAGCCCCATGCCCATCTCAAATTTTATTGCAATATCCTCTTTGTAAGAAATTATCAACTTCTCATCTACTGTAAAAATTAAATCATTGACATATAATACTATAATCAATCATTTACCTTCAAAACCAGTATGGTAAATGTCCGCATCTACTTCACTTTTGGTGAAGCCCAACGTGATGATATAGTTTTCAATCCTGGTGTACCAAGCACAACGTGTTTGTTTCAATCCATACATTGCTCGCTTGAGTCTACACACATGTGACTCTTTATTGAAGGTCTCAAATCCTTCTAGTTGCTCAATGTACACCTCTTCCTCAATCACTCCAATGAGGAATTATATCTTCACATCTATCTAGTATATCTTACACCCCATCTACACTGACAGTGCTAGAATTGACTGAAGCATGAGTACTTCACAAGTGGAGAAAAGGTCTCCTCATAGTCAATTTCGTCCACTTGAAAGAACCCCTTGGCCACAAATATGGCCTTATGTTTTGCGATGTTACCATCAAATGCATGCTTTACCTTTTAAAGCAATCTGGAACTCACCAATGACTTGTTTGTTGGTCTTGGGACCACTTCCCAAACATCATTTCTCACTATGGAATCATATTCCTCTACCATAGCATCAACCCATATTGGTTTATGTACTACTTCCTCGAATGAGGATGGCTCAGTCTCTACAAGCTCACTCATGAGAGCCATGTAAGCAGTGTACCGATCTGGTGACCTCTTGCATCCTGCAACAATTTGTCAACTTCCCTGGTTCACTTCCTTCCTTCTCTAGATGTCTTTGCTTGAGTGGTTGTCTCCACTCTCTGCTCATCTACTTGTGGATGCTCCACAATTTCCTGAGGTTCTTCCTTTGTAGCCACAATCTCTCAATTATGGTGCAACTAAAGCTCCCTCTCAATAGAACACCTCATTTCTTTCTCCTCATCAAATTTTACATCTGTTTTGACCATTGTCATCCTGAGAGATGGAAAGTACACATGATACTTATGAGGTGTTTCTATGCACCCCACAAATATTCCCAACTCAGATGTATGATCTAGCTTTTTCCTTGCATCCTTGGAAACATGACAGTAAACTAATGATCCAAAGATCCTAAAGTGTGACACATCTGGTTTCTTCCCTAAAAAATCTTCCTCTAATGTACTCATGACAAGAATCCTATGAGGACTCTTGTTCTAAAAATAAACAACTATGTTGCATGCTTCGGCCCACAAGTGTAGTGGTAGGATATGGTCATGCAACATCGCTCGTGCAACTCCCACAATACTTTTGTTCTTCCTCTCAGCCACTCAATTCAGTTGTCAGTTATGAGGTGTTATCAACTCCTGTCGAATGCATTGTTTTTCATAGAAGTTTTTAAACTCATTCAACGCATATTCTCCATCATTATCACTCCTGAGAGACTTTACCTTCCTCCCAAACTATTTCTCAACAAGCACTTTAAACTAAAACAAATTGGAGAATGTTTGGTCTTTCTTCTACATGGATAAAATCCAACACTTCTATGAGAAATCATCTAAAAATATCACATAATACCTATGCTTGGTTTTGGAAGATGTCGAGAAAGGTTCACACACATCTAAGTGAATCCTTTCGAGGAATGATTGTGCCTTACTATCTTGATCATTGA
Organism: Pinus taeda; assembly: GCA_000404065.3. Lineage (NCBI taxonomy): Eukaryota > Viridiplantae > Streptophyta > Pinopsida > Pinales > Pinaceae > Pinus > Pinus taeda. The sequence continues at coordinate 63,237 of APFE030110167.1, read as the reverse complement.
AGGTGGCTTTCATGTACTTCCCCATTGTACAACCTTTACATGTATCACACTACTCTAGTGCACCATTGAGAAGGCATGTATAAATATGTTGCATGATCTTCAAGGTGCCATGGTGCAAATGGCCAAGTCTCCTATGCCATAATTCACTCGTGTCTCCGATCTGTACATTCTCTGCTTTTGTACTCAATGCTTCACAATATCCAACATCTAATTTGTAGAGGTTCTTTAGTCAAACACTAATCTTCTACACTTGTCTTGTGGTGATGTATTGTAGAAAAGCCTTCCCTTTGTTGAATATCACATTGTAGCCATAGGCTTCGAATACCACTATGGAAACCAAATTCTTCTTCAGATCTGGTACATACATCACATCCTTGAGCCTGTGAGGGGATCCAGACTCCCTTTAAAAAGTACCAATACCAGCCGCACTCTACCATCCATCATCTCCCATATTGATGTGCATCTGGAGATCATTCTCCTCCAAGTCACTAAAAAATTATTTTTTGTTTGTCATATGAAATGAAGCCCCAATATCTATATACCACACACTAACCATGAATGTTCTTGCCATGCATGCAATAAGCGTGAAGTCCAATTAGAATTGGGAAGCCAAAGCTTCACTTGCTTCTCCTCCGAAGGGATTCTTGCCAGCCTTCTTGTGCGGACACTTCATGGCATAATGTACCAGCTCATTATAGTGGAAGCACTTGATCTTTGCCAAGTCTTTCTTATTTATTCCCTAACTAGAATCTCCTTTGAATTGGGATTTATTCACTTTCCCTTTCTTTGTTTTTCCAACCAAGGCACATTTCTCCTCATATAAAAGATAAAAGAAAGTAAAAATATATAAAAAAATAGTGAGGAGTGGAATTCAAAAATAATGAAAAATAATTTAAAAAATTGAGGAGGGGATGAAAAATTAGATATTTGGACAATGAATAATAAGTTTCTAGGATTGGCTAGCGAGACGTAGAATGGACGCTGAAGGGTGTTTTGTTAACAAATTTAGTGGTGTAAAGGGTACGGGTTTGAAATTATGTGTGTGAAAATCCAACCATGTTAAGGGTTGGTGTGGCCGAGGCCAAGTGTGATCCTTGGATGATCTTGACGCCTTAGATACCTTTGAGTAGCAAATAATCAAGTCACAAGTTAGGCGTGTCAATCATCTTAGAACTTGCATAACCTAAATGAAGAAAAAATGTTTCTAAAATTATCTAAATTTGTAACCATCTTCTTCTTAATCTACTCTTGATTTTAATCTTTCACCCCATCCCCTCTTTCACCTCCTTTTTAATCTTTTTAAAAATTTACCCTTATATTTTATTCAATTAAAATTCTCTTTTCTTTTTTCCTTTCCTCAATTTTATTAAATTTATAACTAATATATAAATATTTTAATCATTTTTCTTTTCAATTTTTTTTTTTTTTCACAAATAGAATTCCTTATTTCTTAATTAAAATTTATAATAAATATATAAGTATTTTAACCATTTTTTCTTTCCATTTTATTTCATTTTTCAATCATTTTACAAAATAAAATGTGATGTCCCCAAAAAACTGTAATTATTTTATTTTACTGCTGTAAAAACAAAACTGGATATTATGGTTATTGTTTGAGTTAAATATTTAAATTTGATAAGTATAAATGAAACTATTTTGGAATGTTAATGAATCTTGTAACTCTTTCATATCAAGAAAATTGGGATAGGCAGTTGCCTAACCGTAACTACCTCCATGATTATGAATTCTCCAAAAAGGACTCAAGACGGGGAGAGTAGACACCTGAGAGAACCACGAGGAGAAAGGGAGATGATATTTTGTTGTGCTGAAAGGTCAGATGGAAAGAGGCAAAGTCTGATGGTGACTAGTTAGCTAAGACATAGTGTTTGAAGCCTTGCAAGCAGGCATCTGTCTTGTGAGAAAAGCTCGCGGGGGGGAGGGGGGGGACTTGGACCTGAAGGCAAGTCTCATGGTTGGGAGGATAGAAATCTGTTGAATTACAGAGGTGACTTCGACAGTTGATTTTCTTATAAGACTGAATTCAAGTAAGTAAAACAATTTGGAAGGTTCTTTTAGTTATGAGTTTGTATAGTAGAATCAAGAGTTCTTGAAACATTATTATTTGAAATTTGGATTTTAATACTATATAGTAAATATTTGGGAATGAAGGAAAATAAGTAACCCAAGATTCTGTTGAATGTGTAAATTCTAGATAAAACATAGACTGAAGATATACATATAGTCATAAATGCAGAAAAGAAAGGCAGACTTAGTTGCATATCTCTTAGAAGGGAAAATGAAAATTGAAACAAAATCAGTAACACCCAGAAAGGGGAATGTTTACCTTTTGCATTAATTAGACAGAAATACGTAGCTATTCCACTATCAGAAAAATTGATAGAACATGTACAAATGAGAAACTAAATGGTTGAGACCTATTTTCTTGATTATCTACTAAACTTAAATGAATAAATATATCATTGGCAACAAAAACACTTTAGCATTACGGCAGTACATTGCTCCAAAAATTGGAATGTACTATAGTCATAAAGAAAGCTTATGGTCATAACCAAGAATTTTAAGAAAGAAAAATTGGGCCCTCAGGATCAGAAATGCCCTTGTACCAGGGTAAGAGTCCAAGCCTTAGGCCATAATTTCGAGAAGGAAAAAATAGGTACATAATTACTGAACACAGAATTTGTAGAAATTTATTCATTAAATCAAGACACTCTCTAAAGAAACCATATATAAACTAAACCTAGATCAAGATAAGAGCACCGAATTTCATGCATGTGATGTTAAGCCAAGTTCATCAGTGAACAAAGAAAATATGAAAACAATAATAGCAACATTCAGATAACTAGAGGAATTACATAAAGCTCGATAAACGTTGAAATAAGAACTGTAATATACAAATTTATGAGCCAACACATTATATATTATGTATGATATCAAAATGGAATTGTCAATAGAAATATGAGAGGATTCCCATTAGAGTTCGGTAAAAGTTCCATGGCACATAAAACTAACAACACTTTCAAGTAGGGCTTGGAACCTTCCAGCCTAACCCTAAGCGTTTATCGGGTAAGCCTAGGACCTAGAACAACCACCTGTATGGACATATATATCTTTTAACCAAGAAAACAACATGAAACAATAACAACAACGAGCCTCAAGGGCATAGCCCTTCCGTCCAAACAAAATATATACAATTTGTTCATATAAATAAACAGCCCTATGGCTAACAAAATTGAAACCGAAAACCCTTATAAGGGATTTTTCGAAAGACTAGAGGTAGTCTGTATCTTTACCATGCCATCAGAGACTGAAAGGGAAACTTTTTAACATACCCATAGGGTCTTAGCAGGCCTGGGTATGAAGTCATGCCAAAACCCAAATGAATTAATCTCGAAGGACCTTTGGAGCATCGAGACTTTACCGAAAGAATCTAAAAACAAAACGCAGAGAACAAGTCACTGAACAATTTAAAAATTACAATAATGGAGGCTCCGATGGGTATAGAGGAAGAGAAAGGGTCGACGGAGTAAGTATACCTAATAGGGACACGTATGCGTGATGAGGCCAACAACATAGAGCCGTCATGCCTTGCCTAGCCATGTTCGCTAATGTAAAAAGTCCACCTGAGAATGAAACCTTAGCATCATGACAGAATAACCAGAGAGCCGAGAGATGATGAGATAAAAGCAAAACAAACCCTCCAGAATACATCGACAAAGTTAGTAGGAGACTCACTGGTTGTCGGATGATAGCAAGGGAGTGTACACCGTTGATGGAGTGAGAAGGTCGAGGTGGGAGGGACAACTAGAGGATAGTCGATGCCTGCTCTCACCACAACTTGGATGTAGAGGAGTTTAGAAATTAATATCCTCCATATGATTGACATATTAAATTAATCAAAAATCTATACTCAGTTATAAATGAAATGTACAATGAATTAAACAATGGTTATTTGAATATTATATGACAACTCTTATATGTGTGATGGGTAAGTGTTTTTATGTATATGGGTAAATTACTATGGTAAATCTTTTAATTTTATTATTATTATTATTTGGAGTTATATGGAGACATGACAAGTGGTATCAGAGACAAGGTTACCAAAGTAAGGCCTCTAGAAACAAATGAGTGATAGTATTGTGGTCATTTAGAAAAAGAACCAGGGGTAGCTAACATGAGAAGGACAGATAACACACCCCATAGACCCATGACAGGATTAGGACCTGCAACTTTTCTTAAGACTAACCCTGAAGTATGGGTACAATTCGGAGAAGAACCATGTAACACCAATCCTACAATATAGGAAACTATACAAGAATTAAATACAGAGATGGCCCAATTACAAGCTGACAATGATAAATTAATTCTGGAATAGGAGAATATTATGAAAATCCTGTCAGATAAGAAAAATCAGCATCAGCCAATTCCCAGCCCAGAACCCAAGGACATGTCAGGAGAGAAAGAATATTGGACAGAGTATATGGAAATAGAAGGAGGGGAAGAAAATCGAGAGGAAAATTCTGATAATTCCTTTGAACATAAAACGAAAAAAAGGGAGAGGAGAGAACTACAAGGAGAATTCCAGAAAGTAAAACTGCCTCTCTTTGACAGTGAACAAGAAGAGGTAGCTGAAGCCTGGCTTATTAATATGAATAAGTACTTTCAACTGTATGAATATGATTACAATTTAAAATCTCACTTGGCCATTTTCTAGTTGCAAGGGAGAGCCACCCTGTGGTGGGAAGAGGTAAAGGCTGTGCATGGGGTGAATGAATAGAACACAACATGGGAAAAGTTTCAAAGATATTTTAATGAAAGATATTTAACTGAACAATTCTACGACGAAAATAAAAAAGAGTTTCACGATCTACGGCTAGGACAACTGACAATAGATGAGCTCACTACCAAAATTTACCTCCTTACTTCGGTATGTTCCTTACATATCGGAGGAGAAGGAAAAGGTGCAACAATTTATCAGTAGTTTACCCTTGTTCATGAAAGAGCGTATCAATTTCGATAACCTGAAAACAATGGATGAGGTAATACGGAAAGCTCGAATATGCTATCAGCAAAGAAAATAGAAAGGAGAAGTGATGGGAAAACAATGGAATGAAAAAAAGGGCAATAAGTTCTCTATTGGCAACAAAGGGAAAAAGAGTAACATCAATACAGGACCTCCCAGAGAGCAGATAAATATAAATATGAATAGGAATCAGTCCATATTTAGACTTCCCAATGAACCTAAATCTAATTAGCAGTCATGAAGAATTGAAGTTGAAGCAACAACAAGACCTCCAATACAATGCTGGGGATGTGGAGGGCAACATTACATTAAGAATTGTCTGAACCGCAAGGGCACTGAATAGATTTAGCAAATTCAGGAAGCATCCACAATAGGAGAAGTAGCCAGGAGCATTCTAAAAATCAATGTCGCCCTTGAAGACCATTAGGCAGAATACCAGCTAACTATGGTGGAATTCGAAGGTAGATTTTTTTACCACACTATATTTGTTTTAATTGACCTAGGAGCTACATTAAGTTATGTTAGTCCTAAAATAGTTGATCAATTTCGTTTACAAGATGTCAAGTTCAAAAATCCATGGTCAGTACAACTAGCCACAAGGGCAAAAAGATGTGTATTGGCCAAGGTCAACAACTGTCCATTAGAAATAGCAGGTGAGCCTTTGGTGGCAGACCTAAATGTATTACCCCTAGGGTCGTATGATGTTATAATAGGCATAGACTGGATGGAAAATCATTGGTCCCTCATAAACTATAAAACAAAAGCTATCTTCTACATGGATGAGGAGGGAAACAAACAAGAAATTCAAGGCATCTTAAGGCCACTAAAATTATGACCAATATCCACCTCTCAATTAGTGAAGTGCATCAGAAAAGATGTCAGATTTGCGTGATTCAGGTGGATTATGCCAACAAAAGAGAAAATTTTTCCTCCTTGGAAAGTATATCTGTGATACAAAGTTTCCAAACATATTTCCTGAAGATATTCTAGGACTACCTCCAAAAAGAGATATAGACTTCACCACTAAATGGGTACCAGGAATAGCTCCAGTATCCTAAACTCCTTATCATATGAGTATACCAGAGCTCACATAATTAAAAATGCAATTACAAGAGCTGTTGGATAAAAATTATATCCGCCCAAGCGTATCAACTTGGGGAGCCGCCGTACTTTTTGTTAAAAATAAGGATAGAACTCTGCATATGTGTATGGATTACCGTTAGCTAAATAAGCTGACCATTAAGAACAAGTACCCTTTACCCTGAATAAATGAGCTATTTGATAAGGTGAAAGGTCTGACAATGTTTTCAAAGATTGATCTGCATTCGGGATACCATCAGATTAGAATCAAGGAAGAAGACATAGCTAAAACATCCTTTAGAACTCGCTATGGATAGTACAAGTTCGTGGTGTTACCCTTCGGGATGACCAATGCCCCCGCAACCTTTATGTTTCTCAGGAATAGTATATTCCATCAGTATTTAGATAAATTTGTATTGATTATATACTTATTTATTCCCAAAAAGTATAAGAACATAAAGAGCATCTCAGAATAGTGCTACAAACCCTTAGAGAACATCAATTGTATGCTAAATTTAGCAAGTGTGATTGCTTTAAAGAGAAGATTTATTATTTAGGCCACATCATTACCAAAGACACAGTTGTTGTGGACCTAGAAAAGATAAAGACCATAATGGAATGGCCAATGCCAAAGGATGTGGTGGATATAAGATCTTTCATGTGACTAGCCGAGTACTATAGATGATTTGTTGAAGGATTCTCTAGAGAGGCCCATCCCATTACATCCTTGTAGAAGAAGGGGAAAACCTTTAAATGGATAGTGGAATGCCAAAAGAGATTTGAAAAGTGCAAGCACTTACTAACAACTGCACCGATCTTGAGCATTTCAAACCCAAATAAGGACTATGTGGTGTGTACAGACGCTAGCAAGGAAGGGATTGGTGGCGTTTTAATGCAAGAAGGCAGAGTAATTGCTTATGAATCTAGAAAGTTGAAGGAACACAAACAAAAATACTCAGCCTCTTAGAATTAACAATTGCCATTAATGCACTAAAAATGTGGTGGCACTCTTTGATGGGTAAGAAATTTCTTTTAATGACTGACCATCATAGCTTGACTAATTATTTTAAGCAACCCACTTTGAATGCCAGGCAAGCCAGATGGGTAGACATTTTAAGTGGATTTGATTTTTAAATCAATCACTTGAAAGGAAAGGAGAATCGGATCACAGATGCTTTGAGTCGAAAGGTACACTGTATTTATGAAATTTCTTACAGTGAGTTGTGGACCACCTTCAATGATCTGATTAAAGAAGCAGTTGAGCGGGATCCAGAATACCGGTTTTTAAGACATCAAGCTCAAATTATGAACAACCATGAACATCAATTGGGATATGAAATAAATCTTGTAGGTATGTTGATTTATTAAAAAAAGGATGTATGTGCCTAACCAAAACAACATTAAAGATTTAATTTTGGACGAATATCATAAGAGTCCCTATGCAGGACACCCACGATACCAAAAGTTGATTACTGCATTTTGAAAAGAGTACTACTTGTTAGGTATGAAAAAGAATGTAACTGAGTATTTGACTCGCTGTCTAGAATGTCAACAAGTAAAAACAAAGCGCTAACATCCTACTGGATTATTGCATCCACAGCCAATCCCAGAATGGAAGTGGGAAACTGTTTCCCTTGACTTCATCATGGGACTACCTAGGTCCAAAAAGCAAAATGACTTGATAATGGTGGCAGTGGAAAAATTAATAAAATCGACTCATTTCATACCAGTGCAATCCACCTACAAGGGAGTACAAATCGCCAACATATTCATGCAAAGTATTTTCAGATTACATGGACTGCCAAATATTATAATTTCTGATCATGATGTAGAATTTACATCAACCTTTTGGAAAGCTCTGTTTGAAGGATTGGGCACGCAGCTGAATTTCAGCACCACCTAATACCCTCAAACGGATGGGCATACTGAGTGGGTAAATCAGGTAGTGGAAGACATGCTGCAAACTTTTGTAATGCAATAGCCCTCCAAATGGGAGGATTACCTACACTTGGTCGAATTTGCTTACAACAATGGCTATCATACATCATTACAAATGAGCCCATTTGAAGTTTTGTATGGGTATAAATGCCCGAACACCTTCCAGTTGGGGAGGACAAGAGGACAAGTTGATGTTAGGACCCGAGATGTTAAAAGAAATGGAAGAAATGGTCAAGAAGGTTCATTCCAATTTAAGAGCCGCTCAAGATCGATAAAAGAACTTGCTGATAGAGAAAGGAATTTCAAAGAATTCCAAGTAGGGTTCACGTGTATGTAAGGGTACGAGCCAAAAAGAGTACCTTACAATGGAGTGGGTGTGCTAAGTTAGCACCACGATTTTATGGCCCATTTCAGATCTTGGCATGGGTCGGACCAATGGCATACTAGCTCGCCTTGCCTAGCCACATTCTGGTGCACAATGTTTTCCATGTATCCATATTAAAAGGATATGTTTATGATCCTAAACATCTAATTAGTTCAAAGGTTATACAGGTAAAGGGGTTTTCTCTAATTCAATCAAATAAGATATTAATAGTAGTAAGGACTAATTTTTTTTTTTTTTTGCTTTTGTAGGTCGAGCTAGAAGGGGAATTCCTGGTAGAACCTCTAGTTATACTCGATCAGAGAGAAGTAATGCTGCGGAAACGAGTTATCACCCAAGTTAAAGTGCAATGGCAGGACTTTGGGCTGGATGAGGCCACCTAGGAGGATGAGCAGCTCATGAAGGAAGTTTTTTCAGGTTTGTTTCTAGTAGAAAAATATAAAGGCGATGTTTGATTTCAGCGGGAGGAGATGTGATGTCCCCAGAAAACTATAATTGTTTTATTTTATTGCAGTAAAAACAAAAATGGATATTATGGTTATCGTTTGAGTTAAGAATTTAAATTTGATAATTATAAATGAAACTATTTTGGAGTGTTAAGAAATATTGTAACTCATTCATATCAAGAAAATTGGGATAGGCAGTTTCCTAACCCTAACTACCTCCCAGATTATGAATTCTCCAAAAAGGACTCAAGAGGGGGAGAGAGGACACTTGAGAGAATCACGAGAAAGGGAGAGGATATTTTTCCTTGCCGAAAGGTCAGATGAAAAGAGGATAAGTCTGGTGGTGACCAGGTAGCTAAGACACAATGTTTGAAGCCTTGCAAGAAGACATATATCTTGTGAGCAAAGCTTGGGGGGAGACTTGAACATGAAGGCAAGTCTGATTGTTGGGAGGATAGAAATCTATTGAATTACAGAGGTGAATTCAATAGTTGATTTTCTTATAAGATTGAATTCAAGTAAGTAAAACAATTTGGAAAGTTCTTTTAGTTATGAGTTTGTATAGAGAATCAACAATTCTTGAAACACTATTATTTGAAACTTGGATTTTAATACAGTATAGTAAATATTTGGGAATGAAGGAAAATAAGTAACCCATAATTCTGTTGAATGTGTAAATTATAGATAAAACATACACTAAAGATTTACATATAGTCATAAATGCAGAAAAGAAAGGCAGCCTCAGTTACATATCTCTTAGAAGGAAAAAACAAAACTGAAACAAAATCAGTAACACCCAGAAAGGGGAATGTTTACCTTTTGCATTAATCAGAAAGAAATACATAGTTATTCCACTATCAGAAAAATTGATATAACATGTACAAATGAGAAAACAACTGGCTGAGACCTATTTTCTTGATTATCGACGAAACATATATCATTGGAAAAAGTAACCCTTTAACATTACGACAATACATTGCTCCAAAAATCGGAATGTACTACAATCATAAAGAAAGCTTTTGGTCATAATCGAGAACGTTAAGAAAGAAAAATAGGGCCCTTAGGATCAGAAACAACCTTGTACCAGGGTAAGAATCCAGGCCTTAGGCTATAATTCCGAGAAGGTGAAAACATGTACATAATTACTGAATATAGATTTTGCGGAAATTTATTCATTAAATCAAACCAATCTCTAAAGAAAACATATATAAACTAAACCCAGATCGAGTTAAGAGCACTGAATTTCATTCATGTGATGTTAAGCCAAGTTCATCAATGAACGAAGAAAATATGAAAATGGCAATAGCAACATTAAGATAACTAGAGGAATTACATAAATCTTGATAAAATTTGAAATAAGAACTGTAATAAACAAATTTGTGAGCCAACACATGTATATATTATATATGATATCAAAATGGAACTTCCAATAGAAATACAAGAGGCTTCCTATTAAAGTTCGGTAAAAGTCCCATGGCACATAAAACTAACAACACTTTCGAGTAGGGCTTGGAACCTTCCAGCCTAACCCTAAGGGTTTGCCAGGTAAGCCTAGGAGATAGAACAATCACCTGTATGGATAAATATATATTTTAACCAAGCAAATAACATGAAACAACAACAGTGGTGAGCCTCAAGGGTATAGCCCTTCCGTCCAAACAAATATATACAATTTGTTCATATAAATAAAAAACCCTGTGGCTAACAAAACTTAAACCAAAAACCCTTCTGAGGGATTTTCCGAAAGACTAGAGACAATCTGTCTCTTTACCATGCCATCAGAGACTGCAAGCCAAACTAGTTATCATACCCATAGGGTCTTGGCAGGCCTGGGTATGAAGTTGTTCCAAAACCCGGACGAATCAACCTCAGATGACCTTTGGAGCATCGTGACTTTACCAGAAGAATCTGAAAACAATACGCAGAGAACAAATCACTAAACAATTTAAAAATTACAATAATAGAGGCTCCGGTGTGTGTAAAGGAAGAGAAAGGGTCGATGGAGTAAGTACACCTGAAAGGGCCATGTATGCACGATGAAGCCAACAAAATAGAGCCCTCACACCTTGCCCAACCATGTCCACTAATGTAAAAAGTCCACCTGAGAACAAAACCCTGGTGTCATGACAAAATAAACAGAAAGCCAAGAGCGGATCAGATAAATGAAAAACAAACTCTCTAGAATACATCGACAAAGTTATTAGGAGACCCACCAGCTGTCGGATGATAGCGGGGGAGTGTACACTGTCGATGGATAGAGAAGGTCGAGGCGGGAGGGATAGCTGGAGGATAGTCGACGAGAGTGTTGAGGTTTTCTCCTGCCACAGCTCGGACACAGAGGACTTTAGAAATTAATATCCTCCATAAGATTAACATATTAAATTAATCAAAAATCTGTACTCAACTATAAATGTAATGTACAACGCATTAAACTATGGTTATATGAATATTATATGACAAATTTTATATGTGTGATGGGTAAGTGTTTTTATGTATATGGGCAAATTTCTGTGGTAAATCTTTTATTATTATTATTATTATTATTATTTCGAGTTATATGGAGACATGACAAGTGGTATTAGAGCCAAGTTTACCAAAATGAGGCCTCTAGAAACAAATGACTGATAGTATTCTAGTTATTCAACAAAAGAATTAGGAGAAGCTAACATGAGAAGGACAGATAACACACCCCATAGACCCATGACAAGCTTAGTACCTACAACTTTTCCTAAGACCAACCCTAAAGTATGGGTACAATTGGGAGAAGAACCACGTAACACCAATCCTACAATATTGGAAAATGTGCAAGAATTAAAGAGAGAGATGGCCCGATTGTGAGCAGACAATGAAAAATTAATGTTGAAACAATAGAAGATTATGAAAAGCCTGTCAAATAAGAAAAATTAGCGTCAGCCAATTCCCAGCCCAGAACACAGGCACATGTTGGGAGAGAAAGAATATCAGATAGATTATATGGAAACAGAAGGAGGGGAAGAAAATCAAGAGGAAAAGTATGATAATTCATCTGAACATAAAATGCAAAAAACGCAGAGGACAAAACTGCAAGGAGAATTCTGGAAGATAAAACTGCCTCTCCTTGATGGTGAACAAGAAGAGGCAGCTGAAGCCTAGCTTATTAATATGAATAAGTACTTTCAACTGTATGAATATAATCACAATTTAAAATCTCACTTGGCCATTTTCTATCTGCAAGGGAAAGCCACTTGGTGGTGGGAAGAGGTAAAGAATATGTGTGGGGTGAATGAATAGAACATAACAAGGGAAAAGCTTCAAAGATATTTTAAGGAAAGATATTTAACTGAAGATTCTACTACAAAAAAGAAAAAGAGTTTCATGATCTATGGCTGGGACAACTGATAATGGATGAGTTCAATACAAAATTTACCTCCTTACTTCGGTATGTTCCCTACATATGGGAGGAGAAGGAAAAGGTGCAGCGATTTATCAGTAGTTTACCATTGTTCATGAAAAAGCGTATCAATTTTGATAACCCATAAACAATGGATGAGGTCATATGAAAAGCTCAGATATGCTATCAGCAAAGCAAACAGAAAGGATAAGTGATGGGAAAACAATGGATTGACAAAATGGGCAATAAGTTCTCTGTTGGCAACAAAGGGAACAAGAATAACATCAATAGAGGACCTCCCAAAGGGCAAATAAATAGAAATCTGAATAGGAATCAGTCCATATTTAGACTTCCCAATGAACCCAAATCCAATGAGTAGTCAGGAAGAACTGATGTTGAAGCAACAACAAGACCCCGAGTACAATGTTGGGGATGTGGAGGGCCACATTACATTAAGAATTGTTTCAATCGCAAGGCGCTGAACAGATTTCACAGATTTAGGAAGCATCCACAGTAGGAGAAGTAGCCAGGAGCATTCTGAAAATCAATGCCACCCTTGAAGACCATCAGGCAGAATACCAGCTAACTATGGTGGAATTTGAAGGTAAATTTTTTTACCACACTATATCTGTTTTAATTGACCCGGGAACTACATTAAGTTATGTTAGTCCTAAAATAGTTGATCAGTGTGGTTTACAAGATGTCAAGTTCAAAAATCCCTGGTTAGTACTGCTAGCCATAGTGGCAAAAAGATGTGTTGGCCAAGGTCAACAATTGTCCATTAGAAATAGCAGGTTAGCCTTTAGTGGCAGACCTAAATGTACTACCCCTAAGGTCGTATGATGTTCTAATAGGCATGGACTGGATGGAAAATCATTGGTCCCTCATAAACTGTAAAACAAAAGCTATTTGCTACACGGATGAGGAGAGAAACAAACAGGAAATTCAAGGCATTTTGAGGCCACTAAAATTATGACCAATAACCACCTCTCAATTAGCAAAGTGAATCAGAAAGGGATGTCAGATTTATGTGATTTAGGTGGGTTATGCCAACAAAAGAGAAAAGTCTGCCTCCTTGGAAAGTATACATTTGATACAGAGTTTCCCAGACATATTTCCTGAAGAGATTCCAAGACTACCTCTAAAAAGAGATATAGACTTCACCACTGAATTCGTACCAGGAGTAGCTCCAGTATCCCAAGATCCTTATTGTATGAGTATACAAAAGCTCGCAGAATTAAAAATGCAATTACGAGAGTTGTTGCATAAAAATTATATCCACCCAAGCGTATCACCTTGGGGAGCCCATGTACTTTTTGTTAAAAAGAAGGATGGAACCCTACGTATGTGTATGGATTACCATTAGCTAAATAAGTTGACCATTAAGAACAAGCACCCTTTACCCTGCATAGACAAGCTATTTGATCAGGTGAAGGGTGCAACAATGTTTTCAAATATTGATCTACATTCAGGATACCATCAGATTAGAATCAAGGAAAAAGATATAGCTAAAACATCCTTTAGAATTGGCTATGGACATTACAAGTTCGCGGTGTTATCCTTCGGGCTGACCAATGCCCCCACAACCTTTATGTGTCTCATGAAGAGTATATTCCATTAGTATTTAGAAAAAATTGTGTTAATTTTTATTAATGACATACTGATTTATTCTCAAAATGTAGAAGAACATAAACAACATATTAGAATAGTGCTGCAGGCTCTTAGAGAACATCAATTGTATGCTAAATTTAGCAAGTGTGATTTATTTAAAGAGAAGATTCAGTATTTAGTCTACATCATTACCAAAGACGAAATTGTTGTGGACCTAGAAAAGATAAAGACCATAATGGAATAGCTAGTGCCAAAGGATGTGGTGGATATAATATCTTTCATGGGAGTAGCCGAGTACTATAGACGATTTGTTGAACGATTCTCCAGAGAGGCCTATCCCATTACATCCCTGTAGAAGAAGGGAAAAACCTTTAAATGGATAGTGGAATGCCAAAAGAGCTTTGACCAGCTCAAGCATTTACTAACCACAACGCCAATCTTGAGTATTTTAGACCCAAATAAGGAGTATGTGGTGTGTACAGACGCTAGCAAGGAAGGGGTTGGTGGCATTTTAATGCAAGAAGGTAGAGTAATTGCCTATGAATCTAGAAAGTTGAAGGAACACAAACAGAAATACTCAACCTATGGCTTAGAATTAACAACTATCATTCATGCACTAAAAATGTGGTGGCACTCTTTGATGGGTAAGAAACTTCTTTTAATGACTGACCATCATAGCTTGACTAATTATTTTAAGCAACCCACTTTGAATGCCAGGCAAGCCAGATGGGTAGACTTTTTAAGTGGATTTGATTTTGAAATCAAGCACTTGAAAGGAAAGGAGAATCGAGTCGTCAATGCTTTGAGTCGAAAGGTACACTGTATTTATGAATTTTTTTACAGTGAGTTGCAGACCACCTTCAATGAGCTGATTAAAGAAGCAGTCGAGTGGGATTTAGAATACTAGTTTTTAAGACAATAAGCTCAAACTATGAACAACCATGAACATCAGCTAGGATATGAAATAAATCCTGAAAGTATGATGATTTATAAAAAAAAATGTATGTGCCTAACTAAAGCATCATTAAATATTTAATTTTGGATGAATATCAAAAGAGTCCATATGTAGGACACCCAGGATATTAAAAGCTGATTACTACACTTCGAAAAGAGTACTATTGGTTGGGTATGAAGAAGAATGTAGCTGAGTATTTGACTTGTTGTCTGGAATGTCAACAAGTAAAAACAAAGCACCAACATCCTACTAGATCACTGCATCCACTACCAATCCCAGAATGGAAGTGGGAAACCATTTCCCTCTACTTCATCATAGGACTATCTAGGTCTGAAAAGTAAAATGATGTGATAATGGTAGTAGTCGACAAATTAAGCAAATCAACTCATTTCATACCAATGCAATCCACCTACAAGGGAATACAAATCGCCAACATATTCATGCAAAGTATTTTCACATTACATGGACTGCCAAAAATTATAATTTCTAATCGTGATTTAAATTTTACATCAATCTTCTGGAAAGCTCTATTTGAAGGGTTGGGCATGCAGCTGAACTCTAGCACCAACTACCACCTTCAAATGGATGGGCAGATTGAACAGGTAAATCAAGTAGTGGAATACATGTTGCGAACTTATGTAATGCAGCAACCCTCCAAATGGGAGGATTACCTACACTTGGTCGAATTTGCTTACAACAATGGCTATCATACATCATTACAAATGAGCCCGTTTGAAGTTTTGTACAGGTGCAAATGCCGAACACCCTCCAGTTGGGGAGGACCAGAGGACAAGTTGATGTTAGGACCCGAGATGTTAAAATAAATGGAAGAAATGGTCAAGAAGGTTCGTTCCAATTTAAGAGCCGCTCAAGATCGATAAAAGAACTTTTCCGATAGAGACAAGCATTTTAGAGAATTCCAAGTAGGGGATCACATGTATGTAAGGGTACGAGCCAAAAAGAGTACCTTACAATGGAGTGGGTGTGCTAAGTTAGCACCCCAATTTTGTGGTCCATTTCAGATCTTGGCACGGGTCGGACCAGTGGCATACCAGCTCGGCTTGCCTAGCCACATTCTAGTGCATAATGTTTTCCATGTATCTGTATTAAAAGGGTATGTTTATGATGCTAAACATATAATCAGTTGGCAGGATATACAGGTAAAGTGATTTTCTCTAATTAAGTCAAATAAGATATTAATAATAGGAAGGACCGATTAATTTTTTTTTTGCTTTTGTAGGTCGAGCTGAAAGGAGATTTCTTGGTCGAATCTCTAGTTATACTCGATCAGAGAGAAGTAATGTTGCGGAAATGAGTTATCACCCAGGTTAAAGGGCAATGGTAGCACTTTGGGTCGGATGAGGCCACCTAGGAGGATGAGCAGCTCATGAAGGAATCTTTTCTGGGTCTGTTTGCAGCAGAAAAACATAGAGATGATGTTTGATTTCATGGGGTGGGGGGGAGATGTGATGTCCCTAGAAAACTATACTTTTTTTTATTTTACTGCAGTAAAAAAAAAAACTGGACATTATGGTTATTGTTTTAGTTAAGTATATAAATTTGATAATTATAAATGAAACTATTTTGGAGTGTTAACAAATCTTGCAACTCTTTCATATCATGAAAATTGGGATAGGCAGTTACCTAACCATAACTACCTCCCTGATTATGAATTCTCCAAAAAGGACTCAAGAGGGGGAGAGAGGATACCTGAGAGAACCACAAGGAGAAAGGGAGAGGATATTTTGTCGTGTTGAAAGGCCAGGAGGAAGGAGGCTAAGTCTGGTGGTGACTAGATAGCTGAGACATTGTGTTTGAGGCCTTGGAAGAACACGTATGTCTTGTGAGCAAAGCTCGGGGGGAGACTTAGACCTAAAGGCAAGTCCCATGGTTGGGGAGTTAGAAATCTGTTGAATTACAGAGGTGACTTCGACATTTGATTTTCTTATAAGACTGAATTAAGGTAAGTAAAACAATTTGGAAACATCTTTTAGTTATGAGTTTGTATTTTAGAATCAATTGTTCTTAAAACGTTATTATTTGAAACTTGGATTTTAATACTGTATAGTAAATATCTAGGAATGAAGGAAAATAAGTAACCCAGATTTCTGTCGAATGTGTAAATTCTAAATAAAACATAGACTGAAGATATACATATAGTTGTAAATGTAGAAAATAAAGGGAGACTCAGTTACATATCTCTTAGAAGGAAAAAAGAAAACTTAAACAAAATCCGTAACACCTAGAAAGGGGAATGTTTACCTTTCACATTAATCAGAAATAAATGCGTAGCTATTCCATTGTTAGAAAGATTGATATAACATGTACACATGAGAAGACAACTGGTCGAGACCTGTTTTCTTGATTACCTAGGAAACTTAAGTGAATAAATATATCATTGGCAACATAAACCCTTTAGCATTACGACAGTACATTGCTCCAAAAATTGAAATGTACTACAGTCATAAAGAAAGCCTATGGTCATAACTGAGAATGTTAAGAAAGAAAAATTGGGCCCTTAGGATCAAAAATGCCCTTGTACGAGGGTAAGAATCCAAGCCTTAGGCCATAATTCCAAGAAGGGAAAAACATGTACATAACTACTGAATACAGAATTTGCATAAATTTATTCATTAAATCAAGACAATCTCTAAAGAAACCATATATAAACTAAACCTAGATCGAGTTAAGAGCACCAAATTTCATGCATGTGATGTTAAGCCAAGTTCATCAATGAACGAAGAAAATATGAAAACAACAATAGCAACATTCAGATAACTAGAGGAATCACATAAAGCTCGATAAACGTTGAAATAAGAATTGTAATAAAAAAATTTATGAGCCAACACATGTATATATTATATATGATATCAAAATGGAACTCCCAAGAGAAATACAAGAGGCTTCCCATTAAAGTTCAGTAAAAGTCCCATGGCACATAAAACTAACAACACTTTCGAGTAGGGCTTGGAACCTTCTAGTCTAACCCTAAGGGTTTTTTCGAGTAAGCCCAGGACCTAGAACAACCACTTGTATGGACATATATATATTTTAACCAAGAAAGTAACATGAAACAACAATAGCGGAGAGCCTCAAGGGCATAGCCCTATACAATTTGTTCATAAAAATAAACAACCCTATGACTAACAAAACTGAAACCGAAAACCCTTCTGAGGGATTTTTCGAAAGACTAGAGACGATATGTCTCTTTACCATGCCATCAAAGACTGCAAGCCAAGCTCGTTAACATACCTGTAGGCTCTTAGTAGGCCTCGGTATGAGGTCATGCCAGAACCTGGATGAATCAACTTTGGAGGACCTTTGGAGCGCCAGGACTTTACCAGAAGAATCTGAAAACAAAACACAGAGAACAAGTCTTTGATAAATTTAAAAACTACAATAATAGAGGCTCCCGTGTGTACAAACGAAGAGCAAGGGTTGATGGAGTAATTATACCTCATAGGGTGGCATATGGGTGAAGAAGCCAACAACATAGAGCCTTCATGCCTTGCCAAGCCATGTCCGCTAATGTAAAAGGTCTACCTAAGAATGAAACCCTCACGTCATGCAGAATAACCAGAGAGCCGAAAGCAGATCAAATAAACGCAAAACAAACCCTCTAGAATACACTGTCGAAGTTATTAGGAGACCCACCGGCTCTTGGATGATAACGGAGGAGTGTACATCGTCGATGGAGTGAGAAGGTCGAGTTGAGAGGGACAGCTAGAGGACAGTTGGCGAGAGTGTCGAGGCGTGCTCTTGCCACAACGCAGATGTAGAGGAGTTTAAAAATTAATATCCTTCGTATGATTGACATATTAAATTAATAAAAAATCTATACTTAGCGATAAATGAAACATACAACGCATTAAACTATGGTTATATGAATATTATACGACAATTTTTATATTTGTGATGGGTAAGTGTTTTTATGTATATGGGTAAATTATTGTGGTAAATCTTTTAAATTTTTTTCTATTATCATTTCGAGTTATACGGAAACATAACATAAAATATCTACCAAAAATGTTGAACAATAAAAAAATTTGAATGTGAATATTATAATGAACCATATGAAAACTTACACATCAAAATATTTGATTTTTTATTTTTTATTTGATAAATTTTATTGATTTGGAAAAACCAATATTATAATTAAAATAATGTTTTTTAACTTTTTGATTAAAACTTTTAATTTATGAATAATAGAAAAAAATATATTAATTAATAACCAAAAAATCTGCTTAAAAAAAATTAACCATTCGCATCATATTATCACTAACAAAAAGTAACAAAATAATTATTATTACGGAGATTATTTAGTTATTATTAAAAATTAATGAATAAAAATATAATCCAAGCCTGGTTTAATGATTAATATGAATTTTACCATGTCTTAGTGTCTGAATTTATCACGATAAAAGGAACAATTTAACCATTCGCATAATATTATCACTAACAAAAAGTAATAAAATAATTATTATTACGGAGATTGGTTAGTTATTATTAAAAAATAATGAATAAAAATATAATCCAGTCTGATGTAATGATTAATATGAATATTATCATGCATAGTGTCTAAATTTATGATGATAAAAAGGAACGTTTATGAAAGAGAGAAAGCGGGAAACCATTAGAAAATGAAATTTAATCTCTAAGATTTCATTTCATTATTTATTATGTGTAAGAATCAATGACATCAAATAGAATGCAAAATACCATTGACATTAATCGATACTTTATAAATGATTTACTTGCGCAGTCAAGATATTCATCTTGTATAACCAATGAAATTCACGGTAGGTTAATTTTTATAACCCATGAAAGTTGGAGCAAATTAAATATTTTGGATCGATGAGTCTAAAAGTTTTCGGTGTTTATGTATTATTTTGCATTGACATTAATAGATACTTTATAAAGGAGTTGTCTATAATGCGACTTTTTGGAGATTTCGGTGACGGAATCCGGCGGAAGAAATGAGGTTAAATCTTGATTTTTAGCAGTTAAAATGGTTTTTTAACTGCATATTTGGATTCAGCGCCCTGAAAACCCCCTGGGAGCCATTGATTGTGCAGAAACTAGCTATCAAACTTGGGATTCCAATGAATTGCTGCCGGATTTTGACC
>APFE030110167.1:0-42569 GCA_000404065.3 Pinus taeda | reverse complement strand
GTTTCTCCTTATGTTTATTCAATTAAAATTATATCCTCTTTTTCTCTTATTTTTTATAGTGTCGCTAATTACTTAATTTAATGTTCTCTCACTTTTTATTATATTTATAACAAGTATATAAATATTTAAATAATGTTTCTCTCTTAATTTTTTTTTCAGTGATTTTAAAAATATTTTTTTTTGGAGGAATTTATAAAATGTAAAAATATTTTAATCATTTTTTGTTTCCATTTTATTTTAGTTTCAATATTTAAAAAATAAGTATTTAACAAAAAAGTGGAAAATAAAAAAAATTAACACAATTTGAAATTTCAATTTTATAATGAGTAATATGAAAACGTAGACACCAAAATATTTGATTCTTTATTTAATAAGTTTTATTGATTTGGAAAAACTATTATTATAATTTAAATAATGTTTCGTACTTTTCATTAAAAACAAATTTATGAATAAATGGAAGAAAAATATTAATTAATAACCAAAAAGTCTAATAAAAATTTAACCATTCCTATCTTATTATCATTAAAAAAATAAGAGAATAATTATTATTACAATAAAAATAATTATTATTACCAATATTTGTTAGTTATTATTAAAAGTTAATAATTATTATTATTCAGATTGGTTAGTTATTATTAAACAAGCTCAAGTGAAACTATAATATTGAGAAAAGGATTATGCGGGTGGAAAGCCTATTTTGGTCTTGAACGTAATTCACATCTCTTGAAGACAAGATCCAAAAACAAGTAGAAAATAGTCCAAAAACAAATAGAAAATAAAATAGAACTATTAGAGAATAAAATGGAGGTAATGGAGACTAGGTTGCAGCTTATAGAAAAACAAAACCAAGATAGAACCAAACATCCCAGC
The DNA here is from genome assembly GCA_000404065.3 of Pinus taeda. Lineage (NCBI taxonomy): Eukaryota > Viridiplantae > Streptophyta > Pinopsida > Pinales > Pinaceae > Pinus > Pinus taeda. The sequence continues at coordinate 41,699 of APFE030110167.1, read as the reverse complement.
AAGGAGATGTTGATACTTTAGAGAGTCTTAAAATGAAGGACATGATTAAAGAACTAGAAGAAAAAGTTAATAGCCGCCTCACCCTAAATAGTGTGGCAAATAAACTAGATATCAAACGAGTTAAAGATGAAATGAAAAAATTGATAGAATTAGACCATGAGCGTAACAAAAGGGCGTTGAACCTTATAATTTTCAGTTTGAAAGAGGAGGTAGATGAGGATACTTTAGCCATAGCCCAGTCACAATTACATAATAGATTATAAATTGAAACAACGTTTCTCATGGAAGCAACAAGGTTGGGGAAATTAACTGAGAATAAAGGTTGATTTGAATAAAGGTGAGCTTTACTGACCATAAGTATGACATAATTAGTAAAACGTCAAGTCTAAAAGGAACGAGAATATTTATAAATGAAGATCTCATTTTAGAAAATCAAGCAGAATTAAGAAAGGAGGTTCAAAAGGTAAAAGAAACTAGGAAAGAAGGAAAATGGACAATAATTCGAAATAGAAAAGTCGTTATTCGAGATAGAAACCAAAAAGACAGTAACAAATAGTAATTCAACATGCTCCGAATTCTTTCTTAGAATTTTCGAGACTTTTCATGGAAAAGAGACCCCAAGCTAAGTTGGATCTCAAATGATGTTGATATTATATTGCTTGTCGAAACTTGGGAGCACGAAGAATCTAAGGTCCCTAACATAGATGGCTTTGTACTATGGTATACTTGGAACAAGCCATCCTCTCATAGAGGCACTGGGGGTATAGATTGTTACTTTAAGAAGAACATCTCCCCCCCATGCTAGGATTTACAAAAATGACCCTTACAACCAATAGATTTGGATAGAGATTACTGAAATTAATGATAAAAAGACCTACATAGCAATTTGCTATTTCCCCCTATCAATTATAACTTCTATAAGAAAAAGAATCTAGATAAAAATAATCCTTACAATAGTTTAGGGAATGATATTTCTAGCCTAAGGAATGAAGGTAATATCCTTTTAATGGGTTATTTTATTGCTCGAAGTTCAAGAAACCAAGCTATTCTTCTAAGAAACCATTCCAACCCTAATCCTCTTTGGTTAGATGAAGACATTACTCCAGCTAGCTGGCACAAAAGGAGCTCTAAAGAGCTCGAGGAGAACTTGTTTGGGTCAGAACTAGTCAAGCTTTGTAGTGCTTAGTATCTCAAAATTTGCAACGGTCTAAAGAAGTGGCCTAACTCCATCCATATGTCCTGCATCTATGGTCTTGGTAGCAGTGTGGTAGACTATGTTATTTCCGATCTCCCTTTATACAACGAAATAATAAATTTTGACATCTTAAACGACCATAAGCCTGACTCTGATCATAGGCCTTTACTTATTATTCTCAATTTTGTCATGCATAGAGATCCCATAGAAGATAATCCTTATAGACAAAAGAACTTAATATTTGATGGAAATAAAATCAATCTCTTTCTAAATGAATTAAAAACTAATTTTCTTCCTTTATCTTGTATGTTATCACTCCAATATTTCTTTTAAGTTGTTAAGAAAGAAATGATTAGAGGTAACCACAAACCTACTTTGGAGATTAGGACCTAGCCCTCCTAATGCTCAGAGAGGGCTCTCTCGTTATGATTTAACATTGTTTTAGTTATTTGATTTTAAGCTAGTTATGATTGTACTTGGGTTTTGATTTGGATTTGGTGGTGGGATCACTTACTTAGATGGATAGAGGGATGTCATTTACCATTGTGCTATTGGATCAAATGTCAAGCAAACAAGACTGGAATAGTGTCTATAGAGCAAGGTAGCTAAGTTATTCCAGATCTTAAGGTTGGATGGTGAAGTTGGTTTCAATCAAATCCAAAGAGAAATTAAGGGTTCCTTAGGCCGGATTATGAAAGAAGTGAAAGAGGTCAACCAGGATGGGAGAGAAATTAAGGATTCTCAGATCCAGATATCAAAAGAAAACATAGAAATGATTCATTGTTCAAGACAGAGTGTACTCAAACAAATTTTGAAATAAATTTCCAGTTAATTCGTTCACTTTAGTTAACATGTAAGTTTGTGAAATACATAAGAAGATAACAAATTTGACAAAGAAAATACTTCATTGTAATAGCTCAACACATGAATCCTGTAATGCAATCTTTCTATTACTCAGCCCAGTCTGTTGAATGAAAAATTGGTACAATAACCCTCAGGTTTATGATCGATACAAATCTACAAATGTATAGCAATCCACCTCCAATACTTTGAAATATGAAGTATTTATATAAAAATAGTTTACAAAATATCCCAAACTATCTTGGGAATTAATCTAGGAGAAAGAGATATCTTCATGCAAGAAGGTAGAGACAGATGTTCAACTGATGTATGTTGTCCCTATTTATTTGGTTTTGTTGTCTTTATGCTCTGATATTTTGATGTTTATTCTTTGCCCTGTTGTTGGTCTTCACGCTGGATGTTCTGTTTACTTTGACCTTTCAACTGATACACTTTCACCTGATACGCTTTCATCTGGATGGCCTATTACCCTTTCTTTACTGTACCTTTTTCACTTTGACTATTAATTTTCAAATTTTGACTGTGTATTTCTATAGTAAGTCATTCAAATTTTCCCATGTGTCTGCATTTGGCAATTGAATATTTACCATCCTCTTATAAATTTCATCTGCTTCCATGTACTTTGCAAAAGTGGGTTTATTTATAAAAAGGTGTTTTACTTCATGTTGGAGTTAAAAGAGGTTCTCAAATGTTGGATATAGAACCCTTCCAATAGGCATCCCTTTCATGGAGGAAGTATTTACCTGATCTCTGGCCACCTCTCTGATTCTCCTATTGTAGTCGTCCTGTGGCATCAATTTATTATTTATCACCAAGGGATTTGGTAGACCTTTCTGCCTCAAAACATCAAACTTAACCATGAACCTGTTTATAGCCAACTACATGGTTTGGCATTTATCTTCAAGGTTCATTATCAAATTCCTCTTCGTGAGGACCTTTTCTACCTCTAGTATTGTGCTAGTCCTATCAGGTATCTTCAGCTCTTACAATTCATATTTGTTTTTGGAGTTGAGAAAATGAATTATTCTAGTGGCTTCTTCTAGCATGTCTCTCAGTCCTTCTTTAACTCTCTGTATGGATTTTGTAGCCTCTTTCACTAAGTCATTTTGCTCAAAGATTACTTGAATGGATACCAAATACCATTGACAAAGTCAATGATATTGGCCCATAATTTTTCCTTAGCTTGGCCAAGTGGCTCCTTTAATGTGAGCTCTTTCTCTAAGCTCCTTATCCTTTCATTCATTCTGGTTTTCTCCCATACTTCTTCTTTGTACATAATATGGGCAAGCTTATTGTCACTCTCCACACTGATTATCTTTTCCTTAAGATTATTTATTTGTGTGGTCTGAATGGAGATGTCTTCCATTGCCTTGACCAACTTACATGCCTCATCACCTGGCTGAGCAGTTATTGTTGTTAACCATGTTATTTATGTAGATGTTGTGGTAGCTGGTAGTGTTGTATACAATGACGCTGTAGGAGATAATGCAACTACCAAGGTCGATGGTATTGGAGTAGTGACTGTTGGGATAACAGTGGCAGTGGCAGTCCCAAGACTATCTTATTTTAACTGTATCAAGTTGTCCAACTCCTTCTCCATTTCCTTCAATTGATCATTGAGTTGTAAAGCAAGGTCCATCATTTTCTCCTGCTGTGTTTGGATTTCAAGGACTTCTTTTGTCTGTGAGTGCTCTAAATGAGGCAATTTGAGTTGTTTTTTGAGAGTAGCAATGTCCTCATTCTTTTTCTTTATCAACTTCTCAACAGTCTTGATATCATTAGGATCATGTCCCAACTCAATGACCAAGTCTTTCAGTGACTTGGTTCTGTTATCTTTGGCCTTTGAGGAGGCCTTCTCGAGTTTGTATTGTGTTGTAATGTTGTTCAATGAACTTTGCAACTTATATATAGCCATAGCTTTACTTGTCAAGGTGGAATAGATTATCTCACCTGCCTACTTCTGAAACTTAATTTGGTCAATGGGATGGACATCCCTGTCCAAAACCTCAAAATCTATTTTTTGATAGTTTGCTAATGTTTTTGGTTGTTGGACTATAGGTTGCATGAATGACATTTGCATTTTTCCTATTTTGATGCCAAAGGCTGACATCAACCTGTTTTGATTTGCAGGTGTCTACTTGAGGCGTTGGGCATAAGTCTCAGCCTTCAACTTCTCATTCCTCAACTTAATTTCCTTATATCTATCTTTGATATTCTTCTCTTTATTCACAAACCTGGTGAATGAAGAGACCTCAATGTTGAGCTATCTCTCAATAAGTTGAGTGTTTGATGTTGAGGGATGGTGTGTTTCTCCTGAAGCTATTGTGCCTTTTCTCCTTTCCACCATTGTATCAGTGTCAGTGATTTCCATTGAGTCAATGGTGTCTTCGTGTTCAGTTACAGGATTAAGCTTGGGCTTCTTCCTATAACTAATCTCAAATTGTTCACCTATGGTTTCCATAGCTGAACTGGAACCCTCCTCCCTAGTTCTCTTTATGTTTCTATCCTCATTTGTTGGAGTCTGTAAAATAGGAGGAATATTTATTGGTTCTCCTAGTTCTGCAACCTGTAGGAAGGAACTTGTATCAATCTGTTTTTCTAGATCAATCAATGTATTCTCTACATTAACTACAGTATTGTCCATGTCTATTAGAGTGTTTTCCAATCCTTCTGATTGGTTGGTAAACCTCTCAATGTTTGGTCTGGAATGGTGGATGAAAGGTCCCAATTTGACCTTTATCCTTAGCTTGTTTATGACTCCATGAGGGTCATATTGCCACATAAAGTTGTTCTTGAATCTCATTTGTTGCAAAATCTTATGTGCCTCTCATCCAACTTCTCTGGTATTACAAATGAAGGGGCCCAATTGATTTTTCATTTTGAATTGGGTCTTCTTCCTAGCTGATAGGAAGTTGACTTCATCAAAATTTATAATCCGCCTAAAGTATTCTAGTGCAAATATCCTCATAGGGAGGAATTTAGGTAGTTTGTATGGGGCAAGTTGGCATCCAAATATTCTTATTTCTGTGTGGTTTTGGAACAGATACCAGTATCCCACTTTGTTATTTTTTGCCAACGGTAACACACTTTTGACCTCTTGACTGATTCTAGGCTGAGAGCTACTAGTTAGCATATTCATAACTAGATGGAAAAATGAATCAATGAAGTTCTTGTAGGAAAAAATAGTGGAGAATTTATGGATCAATGGTGTTGAGTAGATAACTGATCTTGGATTTCCTTTGGTATCCAACTTTTGGATGCTAATAGGGAATTTATCTAACTGGTAGTACAAGAACATACGAAAGAAAACTGAAGAATATTTGAAAACTCTCTCGGTTGGTATCCTGGTGAACTATTCATGCATTCTACCTGCTATGAACTGAGCATTGTTATACATTATAGCAGGAGGCTTTCCTAGGGAAAAGATGGAAAGGAAGGCAAGAACAACCTCATCCAGATTTTCATCTGTGGTGTATCCCAAAATTCAGGAGAGCATGGTGATGATTTGTTTGCCTCTCTCAGAAAAAATTGTGCCAGCATATGGAGGACTTTCCGTAGGAGTATGACACTCCTCTATGATGAAAGTTTGGAAAAGTTGGGTTATCCTAGGAGGGTCTAACTTCGTGTAGAGGTCAAGCAAGCCTTCAATAGAAAATGGGGTCATTTTTGGGCTTGGTTGGACTTGTAGCAATTGGTTAATGGATTCTTCAGTGATGGTAAATAACACTTGTTGGTCACATGTGACAATGGGTCTTTGTTTGCAAATGTAGCAAGCATGAAAAAAGTTGATGATTTCTTGGAATGGATGATTTTATCTGACTAGATTCCTCATGAAAACATTTTTTTCTGGAACTTCTACCTATTCTGGAAAATAGTATCTCCCTAACTTTTGTCATTTGGAAGGTGCATCTTTTACATTCACATTATCATTGAAAATGGACCATATTTGAAAATTTCCTTTCTCAGCTACAGGTAAACCAAGTATGTGATATGAATAGCTGGCTTGATGTGCTCCAGCTACAAGGTACTCACAGCAAATTTGATTTCCATCACCCTGATTTCGTTTACGGCACCAATCCAATTCCTAGAGAGATCCACCCACATTTAGCAAAAATTCATTCTGAGCTATGTGAATTGTTTCCTTGGTTTCCCACTCCTAGACTCCTGCAAAAAACTATAACTTGATAAGCTCCAATTTTGTTTAAAATGTGATCAAATATATTTTGAATCCAAGTTGCTTCTACATTTTCTTCCTAGTATTTTCCGTGTTAGGGCTAGGCCGTCTTGGACTTGAACCATGAGTGATGATATGTCTTGCGTAACATTACATATCATCTTAATTAGAAAGGCTTACCTGAGAGAGATCTTGGCTGAGTTGAATCTCTTATATGCTATTCAATGAAAGTTGAAGGTTGGGTTGTCTTGTTTTCTAACACATACGATGACAAGCCATTAATTGGTATCATATCTATGAGAGCGTGTCTGTGTTTTTTTTGTGTCGAGGTATGAAGATTAGGAACATGTTGAATATTCTGGAATAGTTCCTACTCACTTTGTTCTTAAGTTCGTACAATGGTCAACTGGATCACTAAAGAAATGACATGAGAGATCTCAGTGAATTTTAGAGAAGATGCAACTTGGCCATAAGTATAAGCAATGACCTTTAAGGTATTAGAGGTTATAAATTAATATACACAGTGATTAGCTATAGCAATTAGATTCAGTTCCAAAGATAACAATGAGTAATGAGAATCTTCTAACTAATCAAAATTTTACTTGACATTCTGGTAGATAGTACTTAGGATGACCCCTCAAATTGTATGCTGAGTTGCAAGCACTAATTCACTTTTATAGACAACTTCCAAATACATGCTTCTTGCATGGGCTTCTCCCTTAATTGAATGACAGGGCACATTAAAGTGCAAGAAGGTGTTTCTCCTACAAATGTTGTCTAATTCATTACTTTGCAATTTCTATTTCAGGGAACCCCTTCCTGTGTATGGTCCGAAACAATGTCACTATAACCATGTCCGCCTTTACTTCTTCTACAACTTCTGCCCCTAGGATTGCCACTAGACAAGTACTTTTTCATACTTTTTCCTAAAAGTTCATAGAATTATCCTTGGATATTATTGCTGCTAGATTGTGTTGGAACTTCTCCAACTACCAGTAGCCTCGTTCCATGAGCTATGTGATGATTTTTTAAATTAAACATTGTCATTTAGCATATTAGCATGGAAAATATTGTGGGAATTTTCCAGAGCTTTCAAGACATGGCACGAATGGTTGTCCTCTTGGATGGTCGAGGATTGAGACAAACCTTGGCTATTACAGCCACAACCCAGACTTCCTCTAGCAGATCGTCATCCAAAATGATAGAAGAATCAATGATTCAGGGAAGGTTATCCTTGTCATAAATGTTGATCAATGGCAAGGCATGGTCTAGCCATGAAGAGTCACCAACTCAGATGTCATTGCATTCAATGTTGATAATGTTCCCTAAAATGATGTGCAGTAGGACATTTCCAAAATAGTAAACATCATGTGCACATGTAGTGGGTGGTGAACCTAAGTCTCCTTGGTCCCATGAACTGCATTTATGCACCTTGAAAACATTATAAAATTATTAAAACCCCAATTCCTATATCTACAACATGATGAAATTTGTGTATTCTATGATTACAAACCAATATTATGGAAGTAACAAAGCTTATATAACTTGAATTCTTCATAAATATAAAGGAAAGTCAGCAAAAGATTGTTGAACAAGTCAAGAAATGATTGGAAATGGATAAAAGATGATGCTAGAGTTTGGGGTTTGGCGTCGAGGGGATGTCGAGCCATAACTAACATTTTTTTAACAAAGAAAAAAGAGCACATGAAAATTATGAATATATCATACCAAAGGCCATGGGATACATACTAGGAATTACTAAGAGCCATGCAACCAGGCAAGGTTGAGAGTCTCCATCTTGACTACCTACAAAACTTAAGCTACTAAATCATCCTTAAAACTATATCCATCATGTGATATAATGATGGAATGGAGTGCGTCATCTATATATTTAGAGCTAAGATGGATATGTGCTAGTGCCATAGCAGTACTATATCGTGCAATGACTTGCTCTCTTGAAATTCATATTATTTCCTCAATTAAAGATGCATGTGTCCCCACTTTTGAAATGAGATTAGGGAAGTGAGTAGCAAATTCATCTTCTAGAAACCTATTATCTTGGGTGGGGAGTTTACCCTTGTTTTTTATTATGTAAATAGTGACAATGCCATGATGAGTTGATATAGGGCACACCTTTAAGAAGGTATCATTATCAAATGAGGGCTAGAAATCTAAAAAGTTATCCATTTGAATGATATATAGGATTATATTTGTCTATATGGGATGGTTGTTATAACTTGAGCTTGTAGGAATTAATTATTGGAGATTACCCTCTTGTAGAGAAAGCTCTAATTTGAAGGAATTCTCACCAATCTACTGTAGAATATAATATTTTCAATAAAAGAGTGGGTAGAGGGGGTTCACCTTATTGACCAATATCTTACCATGTTCATTCATAAAGGGACTTTGAAAATTGTAAACAATAAAGTCAATGCATTTTAAGTACTATGGGGAGTTGTAGGATACCAAATGGTTTATAGGTATTGTGGGGAATTTAAAGGATATCTAGTAAAAATAAAGGCTATATTTATTGGAAACATGTATTGGGAAGGGGGTTTTAAAAAAGGATTTTTGGAGGTATTTATCAATACCTAGTGAAATTAAAGGTATTCTTTAATATTCCATAATGCAGGTGCTATGTCACAATTCATTAGGTGAAGGCCCCATTGGAGTGGATGCAGCTTATGACGTTTAACACAATGAAAGTGTTGTTTTTAAGGATATAGTCATAATTTATCACTAACCCATAAGGATTTAGGAATACGATAGTGATCACAAAACATATGGGTGTGTGTTAGGTTACACTAAAGAGAATAATTGTAGATGACATGGGCCACATGTTTCACAAATGAAACAAGAAACTTATGGGCATTGATCTATAATTCCTTCCTTGTTAAACATAGGGATGACAAAAGGCATCTATATATTGAAAGTTAATAAGGATCCATGCTAGTGTCATATAAATACCATTATACCCTCCAATTTCTTCCTCTCTTGAAATCCATGTTATTTCCTCCTTATTTGAAGATGCAAGTCTCCATACTTGTGAAATGGGATGAGGGAAATGTGTAGCAAAATCATATTTTCTAGAAACCATTTATCTTTGGTTGGGAGTTTACCCGTATTGCCCATGATGTAAATAGTTGTAATGTCATGTTGAGTAGATTTTTGGCACACCTTTAAGAAGGTATCATTATCAAATGGGGGTTAGAAATCTAAAATGTTATCCATTGAATTAGATATTGGATTATATTTTTCTAGATGGGAAAGGTTGATATAGTTTGAGTTTGTTGGAATTAATTATTTGAGAATACCCTATTGTAGAGGAAGATTTGGGTTGAATGAAATTTCATGAACCTACATCTGTGAGCTAATTTTTTAATTTTTAATATATTTTTTCCTTGTACTATTTCTTATGATGGATGGCATATGATATGTAGGAAGTGTTTCACTCTATAGAAGATATTCATGGCCTTGTGTATTGTCAAGAAGATTCCTAAACCTCAAATGACGACAATCTACTATTCAAAGTTAACGAAGATATTTTAGATATTAGAAATTCATTTGTATCATGCTTATGCATGGTACAAGTTCTATATCCTCCATAGAAGCTACAATAAATACTTAGCATAGAAGCTTTTAAAATTAGATAGAGAGGGTTTAGGCTCATTATCGAATGCAAGAGGATGGTTCCTAGCTTATTAGTTGCAACACACCCCTTTTTATTTTTAATAATTATATTATTAAATCTTATCTACATCAGCCTATGGTGTCACTTAAGTCAAATATTTTGTGTTGTTTTTCATTTAATTCTTACTTGTACGTCTTATTTCTATTTCTTGTAGACATATCTATATGGAGAATTTCATTGTGCATCAAGCACTATTTTTATAGCTTCACAAATCCCCTACTATTCAAAAGAAAAATCTATCAAAAGAGTTATTGGTTGCCAAAATAGCATTTTAAGTTAGGTTGTCGGCAAATGTGAGATGTAATTGATTAAAGTTTGGTTGTTTCCCTTGTGGTGGCATCAATGTGGGTTGAGAAGAGAAAACAAATAAATGTCTCTAACAAAATCCCCATATTAGAATGGGAAAAACCAATTTAACATTGGTATGTGTAGCTAAGATTTTGGAACGTGTTCTAGATGGGGACTCCATTCTGAGGACTAAGGTATGTACTAGCTATGGTCCATATGTACCTTGTTGCCTCCCAAACTTGCAATTAAATTATTACCTTCCATACGAAGAATTATCATCCACTGAGACATAAATCAATGTTTCACCTGCCAAGTTCCCAATGTTCAATCAAAAGAAGTACCCATAGGAAGAACTCCACCTCTAGCTCTTGTCCTAGATCTTCTTGGTTATTTGATAGGTTTAGGCAATGCATTTGTCTCTAGAGATTAGTGGAAAGTAGGCTCTGGGTGGGTATTAGATAGTCAATTCCATTTCATTTTGTAAATAACAAATGGAAAAAATTGACTTTATTGTTGTTAGATGTGAATTGTATTTACTATGATAAGCATCAACCTGATTAAGGCAACTTGTGATATTTGGTTAATTCTCTGTGCAGACCTCCATTCCCTATTTTACTTGCATCATTAGTAGGTCAAGGCCTTCAAATCAATGGGAAACTTATATGGCACAATGGTCAAATTTTTTACAGCTTGAAGTTTTAGAATAACTCTTTCGGTCTTGTAGTTGCTAGACCTCTACAGGTGCATTTCATAAAATGTCAAAATAGTTGAAATATTAGTTCTATTTATTGTAAATATTGCTAGTTTAATAGGATGTAGATGAACATCTATTTTAAGTCCTTTTGCTAAGTTTCATTCCTCATAAATTAGGTGCAACCATTGTAGTGTGGGAGCTCAGCACACACACTGTTGCCAATGGTATTGTTTCAAAACATATCTCTGAGACTGGCAAACACTCTTTTGTAGGTGTAAGTAAAAAATAATCAACAACGTGTTTTGTATTTTAATGATAATATTCCATTTGAAGGTTTTTTCACTAAGGATGGCAGGATGGAGCATGTAACATTTCTGGAGGTAATAATGAATGCTAGGATCTAAATTTTAAGCTTTGGAACTTTTCTTCATTGAGGATGGCATGATGGAGTGTGCAACGTTTCTGGAGGTAATAATAAATGCTAGGATCTAACTTTTAAGCTTTTGTATTGATTTTTTGTTCTTTAAGACTCATGTTAAATTGCGATGTATTTTTAAGTTGACACCAAACATTTCATTTTTATGATACTTGTCACATTTTACTATTTTTATTTTATTTTTTATTTTTTTGGGTTTATATTTTTGTTAAATGAAACTCAATGAACTAATTGGTGGAAATTCATCTACTTTATTTCCTTCTAAGGAATGTAGTGGGTTATGCTAGAGAATTCACATTAGAGTTTGCAATCTAACAAGATATCTACTGCAAACACAACCTGTAACAAAATTATAGGTTTCAAAGAAAAAATTCATGGGAGAAAGTAAGCTTGGTTAAGGATATCATCAGGAAGTTAGGAGTATGCCCTACTCATGCTTTCTCGTGTAATTTTTTTTTCATTTGAATGACTAGAAATAACAATGAAAAAAGTATGACATAAAGAAATTATTACATATATGACCAAAAATTGCATGTAACTGAGTGTAATGTAAGCAAGGATTAAGTTCGTTGAGAACAATTAATCACATGTTATTTTGGGACACAACCCCCATCCAACTTCCTCTTAGTGGGGAGCTCAGTTCTAAATATAGGAAGATGTCATATTGTTTGAAGACTCCAAGTCTTAGCCAAGTAAGTGGAGGAGGTTGGTATCATAACTACTTTCTCAAGGCAATAACACTTAATATGCATGATATTAATGTGGCCAAGCACAAGGGGATTATAAGCAGTGCGAGTGATGCAGGGGCATTCGGCTCAGAAATATCATTGTATTTTAGTATATATAGGGGGTCTTGTATTTACACGGAAGTTAGATTCCTATGTATCAAATTAATGTAGTTATTAAGGTTTTGAGTGATTTTAATGAGAGAAACTAGAATAGGGATTAATTAAGTATTGTGAGGCATATTTGTAAATGTTCTCGAATGTTGGAGAACATGAAAGATTTAGGCTAGTTAAGATTCCATAGAGATTGAGAGATTTGGGAATCAATTGTAAATCTTAGATTAGGAATTAGTTCATGCTTTTGTGGATTAGAGAGGATCCTTCGAGATAAATAAGAGATTTTAGGATTTTGTTGAGAAGTTTATGGATCTGAACCAGAAAATGGGTTACAGAACCTTTTGTATAAATGTAAGCCTAAAAGGCATAGAGCGGGGTTAGCTAGCTAGGAGTTAGTTAGCTAGGCGTTAGATAGCGAGTTAGTAAGATAGGGATAATTATAGGCTTATGGGCACAAAAGTAAAAGGCCACCTATAGTGAAGATCAGGCTAGAAAGGGATCCTTTTGTAATTATTTGTTTATTAATACAGATAACTCAATTTATGAGTTTGTGCGGTGTGAATGGAGTAATTCAATGAATTGTATGTGAATTAGAAGTAATTCTGCATAACATAGGGTTACAGGTGTACAGAACCAAAGATTAAATGCAGGGAAGAGTGTATCGGGTTTACATGCATACAGTGTTGGAGGACATTTTTAACGTTACAATGAACATATACTCTAAGGTTCTTAAAACCTAAGAAGTTACATAGTGAAAGCGTAAAAGAGTTAAGGAATAAAGAATGAAGTTGAAGATTATATCAGAATAATTGAAGACTGGAAGGAGAGAATAAAGACATAGATGCAAACCCGAGAAAATGGACTATTACATAAAAACAAAAGAGTGTTGTAGTGAAGCATAGTCGTTGGATCAATCAGATCAATGAATGGGAGTGATGGAGATAGACGGCCAGGGTTAAGTCATGTAGAATAAAGTAATGAAGATGGACGACAGAGATTAAACCCATGTGCTAGAAAAAGGATGAGTAGTCTACGAAAACAGTAAGTGGTATCTCTCACACCCTCAAAGTGGTAAATGATATTTCTATGAATTCACACGATTAAGATTAGGGGTTGACATGTAGCACACGGAGGAAAGAGAAAACAACTTTTCTCACGTGCTCTCAGGTTAATATAGGTCGTGCATATAATCCACATGAGATTACCTTACCACTGTTGGATTGAGATAGGATAGATAAACGGTGGAGATTGCCCAGGTAAGTTGATGATCAGGCGATGCGATGACCATCAGATTAAGGAATGAGATCGACGGTGGAGGTTGAAAGTGCTAAAGGTTGAGCGTCGAGAAATGTGTAAAGTCATGTTTATCAATGGAAAGGTAGCGTTTAAGTATTGTATGAAATATTTCTATTATACAAGAATTATAATAGAAATAAGTGGGATTAATGTATTATGGTCTAAGTTGAGTTAACCAAAGTCTAAAGACCGTGATATGGTTAATATGCGCGGGCGATGACCAAAGGGTTCTTAAAGTTTAGACCTTGGATTTTCGCTTAAGGAATAAAACGTTGATAAAGTGGGCTTTTTATCAGATATTATATTCTCGCTGGTTAAACCTTAATTTGTGAAGGTTTTCCTAAGTATGGAATTTAAGAATTCCTAGGACATAGTGATGACATGCAATTTTATTTGCATTATGTGGGTATATACAACTTAGACTACATCATTATGGTATTTTCAACTTAGGCTAGCATCATTTGGTATCGGAGCTGAATAAGGAAATTATGCGTGTAAAAGTTCTTTGAGAAACATAGAACAAAGTTATGTTTTGAAGGTGTGCATACAAGTGAATGGTGATGAAAGAAGGAAAGAGGAAATCATAATTTAAATCTGACAAACAATAGACACATAGAGCTAAAGTGTAGCAGAATATTGGGAGAATTTGCAGATGCAAAAAAAAAGAGAATAATCCATTCAAAGTGTAGGTGAATGGTAGAACAAGATTATGCAGAGATCTTGAAGGTGAGATGACATGATTTTGTTTTACTTTGGTTTGAAGATTGGTGAGTTTTTGTTCTGTATATTGTCGTACAGGTAGCGACATAAGAAGGTGAGAAGATTGCAACAACCTAGAGCAAGGAGTGATCAATTGGTTCCAAAGGAAAGAACCAGAGAGATTCCAAAAGATTGAGCTCAAAGGAGAGAAGCTTAGTGAAGTATCATTTAGCAAGAAGGTGACTTGTTACTGCAGAGGTTTTGTTGCAGCTCAAAGGAATATCATAAAGGCAATTCCATAGAGGATGTGGGTACAATTGCTAAGGGATGAAGGAAGCTGGTAAGAGTTTCTGAATGAAAACAGAATGTGGCAGAACCTTGAAGAATTCTAATAGAGGTTGGATAAAGAAGACAATTGTGTTTTTAAAAGGTGCAGATGAGTTGAAGCCTAGAAGGAGCAGAGAGAAGTGCTCAAAGAGATTCTAGAGATAGAGAACCAAGTGCTTGCCAAAAGACCAAGTACAGAGGAAAGCTTGGTGAGGTAAGGACAAGAGGGAGGACTTGCTATGGCAGAGGCTTTAGTGCAGCTCATTATAAGTGGGTGAGGAGCTCATGAAGATAGGGAAGGAGATGAGTACTAAGTCATAACAAAGGTAACAGAGGTTCTAACGAAGACCATAGCAGAAGGAAAGTGGAGAAGGAGGATGCCAAGGCAAATGGAAAGAGGATGAGTCAAGAGGATCTTGCAAGGAGATTGCAGAGTTGAAAGCACAACTCGATGAATTAAGGATGCTACTAGAGAAAAGTCAAAGACAATTTCGGTTCTTCAGGAGAAAGGCAGTGAAGTGGCATAAATTACAGATAAGGCTACAATAGAGGCAAGTGAAGTGGCTGGTGGAAAAACTCAGAGAAGTTGAGTTGGAAATGGACGTTTTTATTTGTGAAGTAGAACAGGGGGAAGTTCTAGGTGAAGATGAAGAATGGAGATCAGTGAACTATTGGGATAGTTCAAGGTAGCATGAGAAAATATGGACAAAGGTAGCAGAAGAGGCTATAAAACCTTGCATTTTTTAATCTAATAGTTTTGGTGTGTTTGCACGTTTTTATAGAGGATTTCCAGTCTTACAAAGCTCTCAGAAAAATTGATACAAGTCACCAAAGTTTAGAGGAGAACTTGGATCAGCATACTAATGTGCTAACAGAGGATGAAGAGTACTTATCAGAAGATACATATTCTAGAGCAAAGTATGATGGAGAATACCTCTTGAATGAGGAAATATTGAATTGTTGCAATAGAAAGAAATTATTGATGAATTGATATTTGGAGTTGTTACAAAACAAGCACAATTTCTTGTGGAAGAAGGAGATGAAGTTCATCTTGAAGAGCTGATATGTGAAACATTAGTTAAGAATGTTAAGCCTTACATTTTTCAAACTGACAATTGTTGTATGAATACAGGGATTAGAAGTGTTGAAGGATGACAACTCTTAAATATTGTTACATAGCATGGAGTTGATGAAGTATTAATTTTTGGAAACGTAGGGAGAGAACAAGAATTTATTTCTGTGAAGATGAATGAAACATAATTTTCTATGGAAGACAATCCGATTGAATCATTGAGTAATAGTGCCCATGTAAAGGATGAAGTTGGAAATGAAGCGAATTGTGATCAAACACTTGCTATTTGTAAAGAGGAAATTGAATTGTTGGAGAAGTTGCTAGGAGGAAATGGCAATAGGAAATAAATGGTTACATCAGTACTTGACAGTGGTAGAGAGTCTCTAAAAGTCATTGACACATAATAGTGTTTTAATTTACACACCAATAGTTTGTTTGTGGGAACAGTGAATAGAATGAATGAGTGTGATGTTGTGATCAATGAAATTGAATGGAGGTTATTTGGAGATGAGATGGAGGTTCATAAGCAATAAGAGGGTAAGGATATAAGGGTGGTAGTAAGGATCCCGCAAATACAAAGTGAAGGTAACCTGTAGAAGATTAAAGGTAAACTTGAAGAAGAGACTATGTTAGCTGAAAAAATAGTAAAGGATCATCATTCCATCATGATGATAGGTACAATGGAGATAAGTATGGGGGATTACGCAGTGCATTATATTAGATATCACTTTGGGATTCAACTGCGTTAAGTAAGTCATTCAAACGTATGACCATTTCCATGAGAGGTAGTCGTAACTGACTAATTTCTCATGATTTTTGAATAGTTCACTTAGCACTCTTTGCATCGGGTGATGCTCACAGGGGTGAAGAAGTGGGATTGAAACTAGTGAAAAGTGGAGAACGAATCAGCTATGGATTCCCGTAATATTTATTCCTTGTCGATATCAAAGCATCATTTTGTTGTTTCAAAATGGACAACATAAGCACTTGGGATGGGGAAGAATTGTCACTAGCAACCAGATTGGTTCCTAGGTTTGGAAATGGATCATTCAATACCGCTGAGGTTTTTGAATTCTTTAAGAGTTTCCTAAGCTCAGCTTTATGTGGACAGCCTTTTGTCCAATGATCCTCACTTGGTTTCCTTTCTCCAGAAGGGTTTGCAAAATATTTTTCAGGAGACGACTCCTCTTGTTTCCTCTTTTTTACTTTCTTTTTCTTCTTGCCTCCTGGTTGCTTCGGTTCTTTGCCTTTGTCAGTCGACATAGCGTTTACCTTCGAGGCAAGAAGTTCTTCATTTGCATTTTGACTAGAAACCATATGAGCTTTCTTTGATGCAGCCTTTACGGTTTTTGTGCTAGTTGTACCTATCACGCCATTGCCGGCATGAGAGTCTTTGTTTTATTTAGGAGGAGGAACGGAAAACTCTAGTCTAGGAGCATCAAGGATTTTGTCATAGAGCATACCAGACTGAGTATAGATCAAGTCTAGATATTGCGCACGAGCAATGACTTGCTCTTCAGTGACGACCCCTCCTTTTGCCACATCTTCTATGATAGAAGGTAATAATGACTTAATAAGCCATTCAACTAGCAGTTGATCAGGAACATATTTTTTTACCATTCTATGGTGACATTGCCACTCATGAATATGATTAGATATGTGGGTGACCATCATTTGTTTGAAATTCGTAAGAAGTTCTATTCCTATTTCGTACCTTATTGGTAACTGCAAATGGGTTTAAAAAGTTGTGGCAAGGGCACTAAAGTTATCGAATGAAGCTCTAGGAAATTCGATGTACCATTTTGCTACCAGACCAGTTAACATTCGTTGAAAAAGGTGAATCCTAATCGAATGATCATTGAGAGTGTTGGATGAACACCATAGATGAAAGGTCATCACATGATTTGATGAGTCTTCACCCAGATTTCCATTAAATTTAGGGATATCTAACGGAAGTTTATGAGGAATCGTTGGCCACCAAGGGGCATAAGAAATTGGATTGTTAGCCGATTTAGATCCCGTAACTCTAAAGTCGCCACAAAGGGCAAATTTTGATTCAGTTTCGGCGAAGCATACCCAGGATAAGATGGGATTGCCTGAGTAGTGGGTCTTTGCATTCTAGCATAATGCATTTGATGCTAATAACTTTGCTAAGGTTGATGGGCATAACCATTATGATATGATTGTTGTTGACCATTTTGAATATATGGCTACCCATTACTCACAAAGATTTGTTTCTCAGATCCTTGGTAAGCTTGTTGGAATTGTGGTTGTTGGTATTGCACCAGCCATGGTTGTGATACCATTTGTTGTTGTCCAATACTGGTTGTTTGACCAAGATGAGGGGTAATAGTACCCGTTTGAGCCTGGGTCACTCCAGTTATGGAGCCACTAATCGGTGATGGTGGTTGCATCATGGAGAGAAGAGGCTGATGTATTACGACCTGAGAAACTTGAGGTTGGCATACAACAGGCAACACTTGTACTTGCGACACCATCATAATGGCCGGTGTAGTGGGGATATCTGACATAGGTAGACTTGGTTGCATTGAGTATACAACTCTTGGTTGTTGAGGTAGTATTGGCACCCAACCGTTGGACGTAATTCCAGCATGACCCAAATTATGTTGCGAACTCTCATATGGTTGTTCTCTCGGAGGGAACAATGAAAGGGCATACTGCCCCCCATATGGCAGTAATCCAGTGCTCAAAGGAATGATTGGCCGCTGGGGACTAGACTGCCCAAATTGATACTGTTGCGAAAGATCAATTTGCTGAGACTCAACATAAGAGATTCCAGATATTATTCCAGACAAACAAACGAGAATAGACGATACTGTCGAAACAGTCCCTGGATAGACTCCATCTAGTAGTTGAGAGCTAGTTGGGATAGATGGTACACCAGCGAACACTGTTGGAGTAGTTGTAGGAGGTTCTACTGCTACTGCATCAGTTGACACAGTCCTAGATGTCGAAGGTTGTTCAGAAATATCTCGTCTATCCAAAGGATTTCCTAGTGATTCTATAGGACCTTGCGATGAAGGGAGACTAACTTCTGATGAAGAAGGACATAGGTTGATCCTGGCTCCAAAATGCAATGGAGTACTAGATGGAGGATCCTCCACAATCTCTTCTATAGCAATCAATCTAGGTGGGAGAGGTAGCAAATATATGTATCTATTGAAAAGGTATGTCTTATTTACCAGTAAGGTTCTCTTGATAGACTAAACACACACAATAATTCGTAAAATCTTTAAATGAATTTTGGCTTCTTATGTGACTAAACACACATAATCACTTTTAAATCTTTAAATGAATTTGGGATTCTTAGGTACATTTCTGTTCATCCATTGAATCATAATTTTGTAGTTATTCCTACCTCTAGATAGACATAGACAATTTTTAACAACTTTGATTGTCATCCATCTTATGGTTGTGCTTAAATATGATATGTCCATGTGGGGGGGGTGGGGGGTGATAAACTTCTTGAAGTGATAAGCATAACTAAAATAGTCGATCCATTGATTCATATATTATACTTGGAGTTTGCAGGGTCCATGTCATTTGGATGGCAAGATGTTTACTATTTTCTAGCCTAAGGGGCTTTTCTTACGCATATAGAGTGTGGTCAAGATGGTGAAAATGTTAAGGAATGTTGCTTTACAGTTTCTATGTAATCTTATGCTCCCTATTCCACCTTTAACACCATTCAAGTACCTTAAGGTTCCCACCAAATGTTGCTCTGCACTATTAATAATTTTGGCTTGGACTTTGACATCTCTCATTCATTTCTAAGTGTCCCGTATTTGTCTAGTTGGAAACTGGTGATACTATCATGCCTTGTCACAAGTCTAAAAAGGGTTGTAGCTTAATGATATTGTGCCTAACTCAGAATGTAGAATTATGAGCTCAATACAAATCAGTGGAGCTATTCATAGTAGCAATATGGTTTTTTCCTTCATCATTCTGGTAACAGCACTGTAATCGATTCCTTCAAGTGTATCTCCTATATTCAGGTGGTTAAGAAGAATATTTGTATAGTGTATGATCAAACTACTTCATTATCTTGATACCCTGCATGTTATTAGCGTTTGGACTACTGTGCCAAGTGGCTAAGTATGCACCCTTCAATATTCAATCTTCTTGTAATCCCTATTCTATGTTGGACATAAAGATATGCAGCCAGTGGTTCATGGGGGTAAAAATATTGCAGTATACTGAGAGCTTTCATAGCCAATATTTCAGGCATGTAGATCCTCTGATACTACCTAACCAAAGTTAGGTTAATTCTAGTGTGAAATAATAGCCAAACTCACTAACAGATTTGGGTTAGGGGTCTTTGTGCATATCCTATAGAAGTTGATTGTGTGTGAGGTATATGAATGAAAGGTTGCAGTTTATGCAATGTTGCTTCTCGTTAGTTTGTTTGGTAATAACTTTGTTCCATATATAAGAGGTACTCCTCAACCAGTTGGAGAAGTGTGAAACTAATCATCTGTAGACTATAGTTGAACCCTTAAAATGTGGCATAAGTTTCTTATTTTATGAATAATAGATTTGTTGAATGAGGCAGCATACTTTAGTTTTCTAGTCACACAGACTTCACATTATCTAATATATATATATATATATATATATATATATATATATATAATAATATATATATTATATATATATAATATTAAATCAAGAGGTATGACATGCCTTAGTAAATCATGAATTCATCGTGACAAACTCTGCTCTGGCATTTTGGATGTATAGAGTTCTTTGTAGAACTACATGGGACTTGTTAGTGTCAAAGGATTTTGTAGCCTTTCACACAAGCCTCATTTCCTCATTACATTGAAAACATTATTTTCCTCAACCATCTTATTAACATATGTATCCTATTTTATATGCAGATTGAAGTTCGTGAGACAATATTGGATTGGCATATATTACATTTTCTCATTTTTCATCTATCGATATTCATGTCACTACTTTGTAGTTTCTAAAGAAATTATAATTAGTTACAGACTTTTTCTTGTTTTTATTCCTATTTAGATTTATCGTCAACATCAAGTAATTCTAGTTTGCTTTAGATTTGTTGTATGTATTTCTAAGATCTCTACAAATATGATAATTAAGGAATTTTATATTGTTCAATGTAGTATCATGTTTTATTGAAGTTGGATTTGTGCTCCAAATTTGAGCTTCTTGACTTTCCACTCAGATATGCTTAGTATTAATTTAATTGGTTTGTTATATATCTCCTCAATACATTGAGCTCTTTGACTGCTAATTGTTTCAATGTTTGTATAATTTCTATATTATTATAAAATTGGGATGCAAATCTTTCAATTGTATAGTTTTGTTAGGCTACCAAATTCATTTCTCATGGGATAGTCAAATTCATTTGGGAATTTTGGCATATAGTTGGGAAAAAAAGAGACAAAAGAACTTAAGTGATGTAATACCATGAGTGATAATCGAACATTAGGAGAACTACATAATTCAAGGTGCATATGAAGGAAAATATATGATCATAGACATCAAGGATGAAGGAAAAACTTAGCATAATAACTTACAATTCATGTTTTTCTTTTGGTATCTAACTATGGTCATAAGTTAAAAAAAAAATATAAGCTAAATTGGGAATATTAGGTAAAAATAGGTTTTTAACAATTAGAGTACGCATCTTTTAAGGGAGTGTATTATTGCATGTAATTTGGAAAAGACTATTCTTGGCTAGGCATTTTGTTTCAGTATGAGTATGAGTGAAGCATATAGCAGATCTAATGGTGCCTTAGTGTATGAAAATTACAGTTTGTGTGTAGGATCCTCCTAGCCAAGAGGGTTGTATAAAATATTTTTGAAAATGATAAGGATACTCAAATATAACAATAAATGTTTTCGGAATTGTCAATCTGATATGATTAATCTAAATATTGTAATTAAATATATGGGTTGGAGACTTGTTGGGTGATCTTACCAAAATTTTATCGACAATAACTTTCCTGAAGAGATTGGCAGTTGACATATAATCTGAAAAAGCTTGCTACTTTACATGGAACCATTTAACAATATAATTTGTCATATCATGCAAGGGTGAATGGCAAGAAATCTCATTGTCTTTCTCACTGCTTATGATTTATCTCTCTATTATGTTGTGGTAATTTTCTTGCACTCGACATCTTTGGTACTTTTTGGGCCTTCGAATATCTAAGAGTTGCAGTGGAAGACTATAGGAACATAATGAATTGAGGAAATCAATTTTTGGAATTGCATTGGGATGGATTTCAGAATTTGGAATAAGACTTTTGAACATGAGTGAAATTTTTTATTTTGATGTCAGTGTTGTTTTTATGTCCTTATGCCTCATATGCTATCGCGAATTGGTTTCCTATTATTACGTAATTTTATGTCATTATGCCTCATATGCTATCGTGAATTGCCTGCTTGTTATTATGTACTCTAATGACATGAGAACTAAAAATATAGTCAAATTTCCTTCTAGGAAATAGAACAATCTAGAAAATACCAAAAATAAGTCTTTACCAGATGGTCCATTAGTTGAGCTTTATGCTGGTGCATCATTTGAACTTTATGCTGCTGGTAAGTAGGGTGAGGGTGTGAAATTTTGACAAGTAAAAAAAAAGATACCTTTAGATTCCATTCCCAAGAAGTTTCATTGGGAATTGACTCTTTTCAATAACCACTTCTACTTATCAAAGTTGATAAGGAGGGGTGTTACAACATCAACTCTATTGAAATATGCGAAACAATTTTGTCTGAAACTCATCGTGTAGCTACAATTTTTTTTTTTAAATCAATGGCTATAAATGCAATTTTAAATATTTCCATAACTCTTCACATAATTCTTTAAAGTGTCCTAGTTCAATGGAAGAGCGTCAGCCTTACAAGCAGAAGGTTGGTGGTTCAATTCCACTGTGCGCTAAAATGAATTAATCAAAAATTTTGTAGTTTATTTTTAATTAAATGTTTTTTATATCGATTTATTTCATTGGAGAGATATTTCTACATTCATTGTTTTATATTGTCTCTAAAGAGACAAAAGTGATATTTAAATAATTTTTTTATCATCTCTAGAGAGACAATAGCTACTATGAAAGACATATTGTCTCTAATCTGAGTGTTGTCTCTAGACAGATAAATGAAATTGTATTCAGGGAGAAAAAAGTGAAATTGTCTTTATAGAGACAATAATCTTTAAAACAATAGTATTTAAGAAAATAATTTTTTAGACATTCGCTTAAATAAAATATTTAAGACAATATACAAGTTTTCTTTTTGTCTTAAGTGAAGACAATTTACCTAAAAGTTGTCTCAAATGTTGTCTTAAAACCCTCCTTTATGTAGTAGTGATGGAACATGAATTTAGAATCAGATGTTGGATATGAATTTTGTAATGACTTATGAAACTCATTATTAATATAATGCGGTTAGTCTTTTTCATTACTAGTTGGAAAAAAACTATCAATACTTTACAAAACTAAAAATATGGAATTTTTATTAGTATGAAATTTATAAATACCATTATCAAAAATTTATTTTTATGAAATAATACAGTTTGAAGTAGAATAGAATATTATTTCCTTGTACTGTTTGAAGTAGAATATAATATTGTTTCCTTGTTCAATTGGAAGAAGAGAATTAAAAATTTAATTTAATTTTTCAGGAGGATTACTTTTCATCATATGTTCAGAGAATTGAAGATTGTAGCAAATGAAATGTTGAAAAAAGGTATTGGGAAATAGGTTGGACCCTTGTTCTATGAAGAATACAGGGAGGAAGTACACATAGACAGAAAGCAGTCATAGATAGAAAGAAATAATTTCAATGATCAGAATGAGTTATATATATATATATAATATATATATATATTATATATATATATATATATATATATATATATATATATATATATATATATATATATATATATATATATATATATATATATATATATGACCTCCTGGCATAAGGTATTAAATTTAAAAAAAAATGCTTCCATAAACTTTATGGAAAACATTTTTCTAAGCCCATATTTTTAGCTTTACTCTGTTCTTTCCTAAGAAACATAATATTTTACCTTTTACTTTCAATTATGACAATGTTTTTTATAGTTTATGCATAAGTATGACACCATCATGATCTTGTGAGAATTTTATAAAATCCCCATGCAAATGTTAACACACATATATGGGCTTCATGCAAATGATATAACACAAATCTATGTAGAAATTCCTTGTAGATTCAAACTTTTTAAGTAATTTGCTAAAATAAAAGACTAGAATATACTCTACTCATTAGCGAAAAGCAATTAACCGATCATGAAATCACAACATAAACATGAGGCAAGATTCAACACACAGACTCATAATTTTATCTACGGGAAAGAAACTGCTCAAAACCCCTTTCTATGTGTATTACATTAATAAGAAAATAGAGAAGTAATATAATGTTTTCTCAAGCTTGAACAACCTCCGCACTCGTATAATCTGTCTCACTGCTTCACAAACTGACACTCGCCAACACTTAGCCATTTTTCTATGTACCCAAGCTCCTATTCCCTTGCATTGTTCAATAACGAATTAGCCCCCTATTAATTAGGGAAATTTCTCAATGGGAATTGTGCAATTCCTTTAGGTATTTCTCTAATTGCATGCACCACCTATACAACTTGGAAAATTATACAATTGATAGTACACTTCCCTTGAACTCCAATCTCAATTAGTTAACTCGAGTTATCTGCATGCATCAATTATTCTGGGTTGATTGATGAGTTAACTGAAAGATTAGTTGAAGTTACACCCCACTACTAGACCCTCCATTAGTTCTCAATCAATTAGAACTAGTTAAAGTGTGACACGTCTGGTTTCTTCCCTAAATTATCTTCCTCTAATGTACTCATGACAAGAATCCTGTGAGGACTCTTGTTCTGCAAATGAACAACTATGTTGCATGCTTTGGCCCATAAGTGTAGTGATAGGCTCTGGTCATGGAACATCACCTGCACAACTCCCACAATACTTTTGTTATTCCTCTTAGCCACCCCATTCTATTGTGGGTTATGAAGTGTTGTCAACTCTCGTTAGATACCTTATTTTTCAAAGAATTTCTTAACATCATTCAACACATATTATCCATTATTATCGCTCTTGACATCCTTAACTTTCATCCCAGACTCTTTCTCCACAAATGCTTTAAACTAAAAAAAAATGGATAATGTTTGGTCATTCTTCTGCATGGATAAATTCCAATACTTCCACAAGAAATCGTGTACAAATATCACATAATACCCATGCTTGGCCATGGGAGATATTGAGAAAAGTTCACACACATCTCAGTGAATCCTTTTAGTGAATGCTTGTGCCTTACTATCGTGATCATTGAAGGCAGCTTTCATGTACTTCCCCAACATACACCCTTTACATGTATCTTGCTACTATAGTGCATTGTTGGAAAGTCCTTTATAAATTTGTTACATGATCTTCAAGGCGTAATGGTGAAAATGACCAAGTCCCCTATGCCATAATTCACTCGTGTCTTGGATATGCACCTTCTCTGCTTTTGTATTCAATGCTTCACAATCTCCAACATCTAGTTTGTAGAGGTTATTTACTCAAATACCAATCATCTTCACTTGTCTTGTGCTGATGTGTCACAGAACAACCTTCCCTTTGTTGAATATCACATCGTAGCCACAATATTCCAATACCGCTATGGAAACCAGATTCTTCTTCATACCTGATACATACATCACATCCTTGAGCCTGAGAGGGCATCCAGACTCCCTCTAAGAAGTACCAATACCCGCTGCACTATACCACACATCGTCTCCCATCTTTATGTGCATCTGGAGATCCTTCTCCTCCAAGTCACTGAAAAACTGTTTATTGCCTGTCATATGATATGAAGCCCCAATATCTAGATACCACACACTACCCATTAATATGATTTCCATGCATGCAATAAGGGTGAAGTCCAATTCGAATTGGGAATCCAAAGCTTCACCTGCCACTCCTACAAGATTCTTGCCAGCCTTCTTGTGTGGACACTTCATGGCATAGTGTCACGGATCATGATAGTGAAAAAACTTGATGTTCGACAAGTCTTTCTTTTTCCCGCCCTGACCAGAATCCCCTTTGGATAGGGATTTATTCCCTTTCCCTTTCTTTTTTTTTTTCCAACCAAGGCACATTTCTCCTCATCATCATGCTTGGATGAGGTATTGTCTCTTGCATTCCACCTTATTTCTTCTTACAACAAGTTGGACCACAAGAGCTCCTAATTTGGTAGCTTCTCCCTCCCATTTATAGAATCCAAGTAGTTGTGCCAACCCTTGGGAATGACTAGAAGTGCTAGGCTTACCACATCATCTTCTACAACCATAATACCAATGCTCCCAAGTTCATCCTGACATTGGGTGAACCTTCTCACATATTGTGGTATTGTGGCACTATTTTCCATCTTGATCTTCCGAAGTTTCTCCTTCAGTGCCAATTTCATGTGGTCATTGTTGTTTTGAAACACATTTTTCAAGGCTTTCCACAATGCATATGGAGTCTCTTTCCCATGGAGATTGGAAACAATATGATCGTGAACTCCCTCCAATATGATCCTCCTCGCCTTTGCTCCACACCTCTTCCATTCTGCTAGATCTTAAGTGTCAAATGTTGGAGGCTTCAGAATATCATTATCTATTAATTCTTTCAGCCCATTGCTTCCAACACTACCTCCATCATGTCCTTCGAAGCAATATAATTCAATCTACCATCAAGGGCATACTCAAGTCTTAGTCCAGCGAGCTATCAAGAATGATCCTACAAATTTGATTCACTTGCAAAGACAATATCAATTTTTTTTATCCTATTTTGATTCTAGATGTGATACCATGTAGGAATTCCTTGTAGATTCAAACTTCTTATGTAATTTTTTCTAAAGCAAAATACTTAAATCTACTGTACTCATCAGCGAAAAGCAATTAATCGATCATGAAATCGCAACATAAACATGAGACAAGATTCAACACACATACTCAAAATTTAATCTAGGGGAAAACAACTACTCAAAACCGATTCCTATATGGATTGCTTTAATAAAAAAATAGAGAAGAAATACAATGTTTGTTGAAGCCTGAAAAACCTCTGCACTAGTAAAATCCATCTCACTTCTTCACAGATTGACATTGGCCAATACTTAGCAAATTTTATACCTTCCCAAGATCCTATTTCCTTGCATTGTTCAATAAGGAATTATCCCCTTAATAATTAGGGAAATTTCTCATTAGGAATTGCGCAATTCCTTTAGGCATTTCTCTTACTGCATGCACCAACTGTACAACTTGGAAAATTATACAATTGATAGTACATTTCCCTTGAACTCTAGCATCAAATAGGTAACTCAAGTTATCTACATCCATCAATTATTCTAGGTTGATTGATGAGTTAACTGAAAGATAAGCTGAAGTTACACCCCGCTACCTGACCCTCCACTAGTTCTTAATTAGTTAGAACTAGTTAAACTCATAATAACTCAAATTAACTGAACTTGATTGCTAGAAATTAGAAATAAATCATAGCTAAACATAACTTAAGTGTCTCCAACTCAAATTAACTTAGTTAACTAAGTGGCAAGTCCATGTCGCCTCAGTTAACTACCCCCAATTATTTTTAGGAAATTGAAATTCGAATTTCTCCTAATTAATTTGGGCAAAATTAAATTAGGAATTTAGTCCTGCATTTTCAACAATCTAAACTTGTGTAAGACCATGGAAAGAAGAAACATATTCTCTACAACTGAAAGAACTTAAAATTACCCAAGGAAAAAATTGAGTCTTGTATTTTTTTCAACTAAGCGGGAATTTCACATTTAGAAAGTAACCTTGTAATGTATTTACACAACAAGATTTTTTAATTCGAAAAAATAGGAAACTAGAAAGTATATAATAATGTGTCAACTTAAAAGAAAAATAATTTCGCATTGGGATCACTCAAAAATACTCAAGAATGAGGGTTGGGTGTGCATTTTACTAAACTAATCAAATGCAGTTAAAACTAAGGAATAACAATTTTGAAAACACTCATGCGGACAACTTAGAAAGATTTTCAAATTTTTCAATGAGGTTTTCGTCACATACATATACACCCCCAATTATATCCTCTTATGTTTTAAAAAATGTCTCTATAAAGGTGATGGATGTCATTTTTCTAAGCCCTTTTTTTATAGTTATTAGACAAATCTATAAAGTTATGCATTCATGCAAATGTTTTAAGACAAATATGGACTTGTTTAAGACCATGGGAGTAGAACTCAAGATTGAATTTTAGTTAGCTAAAGAGATATCTCACATTTAGAAGCTAACCTTGTAAGGTATTTACACGGTAGGATTTTTTAAATCCAATATTAGAAAATTAAATCGAATGTGTCAAATTAAAAGAAAAATCATTTCCTATTGAAATCACTAAAAAATACTCAATTAAAAGAAAAATCATTTCTTATTGAAATCACTAAGAAATACTCAAGAATGAGGGTTGGGTGTGCATTTTATTGAACTAGTCAAATTCAGTTAAAAAATGAGGAATACTAATTTTGAGTGACAATGTTGCAAACAACTTAGAAAGAGTTTCAAAATTCTAAAGAAGTTTTTTGTCTTATTATATACATATATATATATATATATATATAAATGCTCTTATTTTTAAAAAATGCCTGTATAAAGCTCTTGGCTAACATTCTTCTAAGCCCATTTTTATAGTTATAAGAAAAATATATAAAGTTATGGACTTCATGTAAATGTTATAAGACAAATTTGGAATTGTTTAAGACCATGGGAGGAAGAAACATATTCTCTACAATTGAAACCACTTAAAATTAACCAAGCATAGAACTCACGTTTGTATTTTGGTCAACTAGGCGAGCATTTCACATTTTAAAGGTAACCTTTAGTGTATTTACATAGCAAGATTTTTAAAATCGAAAGTTAGGAAACTAGAAGTAAATGAATGTGTCAAATTAAAAGACAAAATATTTCCTACTACGATCATACAAAAACTAAGGAATATCATTCTTGAGAACACTTGTGCAAACGACTTAGGGATGATTTTCAAAATTTTGGGAGGTTTTTAATATAATATAAATAAGATATATATATATATTATAATATATATATTATATGAAAAAACTTGGTTCGAATATTTTGAATAAATCAACGATGTTTAAAAAATGCCTTTATAAAGCTCCTCGAGACATTTTTCTAAGCCCATTTTTATAGTTTTACTCTATGTTTTTTCATAATAAACATACCATTTTAGTCCTTCTTTTCAATTATGACAATGTTTCTTATAGTTTATGCATAAGTATGAATCCATCATGATGCAATCAGAGTGCTACAAAATCCTCATGCAACTGTTAAGAAACATATATGGACTTCATTCAAATGTTATAAGACAATTTTGGACTTGTATAATATTGTGGGAGGGAAAAACATATTTTCTATAATTGAAAGTAGTTAAAAATACCAAAGGATAGAACTCAGGCTTGCATTTTGGTCAACTAAGTAGGTATTTCACATTTAGAAGTTAACCATGTAGTGTATTTACACAACCTGAATTTTTAAATCCAAAATTAGAAAATTAAAAGTAAATGAATGTGTCAAAGTAAAAGAGAAATCATTTCCTATTGAAATCACTCAAAAGTACTCAAGAATGAGAGTTTTGTGTGCATTTTATTAAAGTAGTCAAATTTAGTTTAAAACTAAGAAACACCAATTTTGAGAACAACATTGTTACAGACAGCTTAGAATGAGTTTCTAAATTCTGAAGGAGGTTTTTGTTTAATATATATACCTCCAAGTATTGTTTTTATGTTTCCAAAAATGTCTCTATAAAACTCATGGAAGACATTTTTAAGTCCATTTTAATAGTTTTACTCTGTTCTTCATAACAAACATAGAATTTTCACCTTGCTTTCAATTATGACAATGTTATTTATAGTTTATAAATAAATAAATGAATAATACATATGGTATGATTAGTTTAAATGAAGTGAATATTTAAGCATCAAAGGCAAAAAGATGTATATCAATAATAGGAAAGTAACACCTAAAGATCACACCAAAAATCTAGTGATGAAGTGAAAATTTGTTAAACCCAACGAATATAATATGAATATGAGAAAAAATTGTAAGCCTTTTAAAATAGAAGTTAATATCACTTCTCCAAATTTTTAGCCCAATTATAGTTCAGATCGCTTTTGAACGAGTCGAAGTTAATATCACTTTTCCATTTTTTTAGCCTAATTATGGTTCAGATTTGCATTTGAACCAGTAAATACAATCTATGTGGCCATAGCTTCAACAATTGGTTGAGATGATTTGGCGTGCGAAACTTTTGAAATCACTAGTCATATGATAGATAATGAAAGAATGCATGATAAATCAAATTTCTTGATTTCGTGACTAGGTACGGGTTAATAAATGTGCCACCCTGCTCTTAGCTTCTATATTCAATTAAATATATCTTTTTGTTTCTTTTTTTCCTCTGGGAAGAGTGTCCACAGTGGTGAATATTTATTGCAATTTTGAATTTCCACTGGCTTAACTCAACATGGGTTAAGAATTTAATTTCGACAGCTCATGTTCAACCTATTTGTTCGGAAAACACAGTAGTTTTTTGCAAGATTTTCCTGAAAAAATTATCTATTAGTATTTTTCTGGCCACGCCATGTTCGGTGAGTTGAAAGCAATAAAAAATAATAATTTTAAAGCCTCGTTTGAAATCCTAACAAATAAAGAATCTTTTGAAAAAAAAACATATATATTTTTTGCCAAACCATGTTCGGTGAGTTGAACTATCTACATTCTCAACCATAAAAAAAAAATATTTTTAAAGCTTTGTTAGAAATCCTACCAAATCAAATCAAGCATCTTTTGATAAAGAAACATATTTTGCGCACCATCTGTGATTAAGAAATAGGTTACATGCTAGTCTTGGCTAGAACGTTATGACCTCTTAGTCAGTTTCCATTTTGGAGATTCATTAACAAACGTGGAATAATATAACCAATTAATGATAAAAACACTCGCGCGAGTGTAGTTGTTATTTTTGAAAAGAATAAAAATATCTGATACATAGGCTTCTTTAAGGATTTGAGGAATTATTTAAGATCCTTGATGAGTTGGCGTCCTAAACTTCGCTACTTTTACAAGGTGCACAATCTTAGTTCTTTCAATCAGGAGCTTATACTTCCCATCCGTGATTAGGTAAGTAATGTTTTTCCTTTGTTTATTCTTCAACTCTCTGGGTGCATATGCATTGAATAAATACTCACTCAAGGGTTGTATCATACATGGGTCTTGCTTGCTTTTATTTATATATATAGATATATCAGATTGAGAGTCACCCGAAACATATCAAAGTGCAAATGATTAGAGTTATTGAAAATATACTATGTTCTTGCATCAGTGGATTTCAGATCTTGCTTCTATCCCACCCAGTAATTGAAATCCTATCGATAGAGCCGTCTAGGAGCAACCAACTACAACAGATGCTATTTCATAAAGGGGAAGAGTTGCAGCTACAACTTCAAGCAAAGAACCTCTAGGAGATGACGCATGACAGAGGCAATAAAGAAGAGGTCTAAAAATCTTTTTCTCCCTCGTATGTTTTGACCAAGGGGTTTTCATAATAATTGGAGTCATTTTCGATAAGGGACATGGATACGAAAGAGTGCAGGGAGGGGATTAAAATACTCCCAACTTCTCAAAACATAACACAGTACAGTAGTAGCAGTACAGTACAGTACCCAATCTCAGTATTTGTTTTGACAAATTTAATGCTGTTTCCGTGGCCTCTGTAGCTTGAAAGAAGGCATGATTCGGAAAGCTTCTGTGACTGTCATAACTGCCCTTGAAGGGCCGCTAGGGCAAATATATAACTCCTTACATAATGGCTTTTATTTATTCATCATCCCATTGTTGGAAATTTGTACGTGACTATAAAGCCTAGTGGTTGCTGAAATAGTTTATATTTAAAAAAGAAATTGACCGAAAGTGAGGCGCCTTGGTCAACAACCTCGGTGAGGTGGGAAAGTTGGTCAAGTTTATGGGTGTGAGTTGGAAATTTTGTATAGCTTATGATTCATAGTGATCGAGAATATTAGAATCAGAGGGTAAGTTTTTTGGTTTACTGGTGTTTATCATATTTTAAAATATTCAGAAACACCAGATTTTAAAATATTCATAATCTGTAATAGAGTTAAGTTCAACTAATGGTCTAGTCTATTAGTGTTTGTAGATTTTAAAACATTTTCAGAATCTGCAACAGAGTTAAATTCACCTAATGTTGTAGAAGCGGTCCAAATAATTTATATTAAAAAAAGAATTTAGGGTAGGTGTGCTAGTTACCTTGAATCAAACAAAACAATAGGGATTAGTTGAAAAGTTCTACAAGTTTATGATTTATAGTGATTGTTATTTTGAATATTGCAGATTTTGAGAATATTTTAAAATCTGACGAATAAGAGTGAGTTCATTTTTTCCATTTAACTCGTGTTTAGATTTTTTCAATAGAATTAAATTCAGCCATGTTATATTCATTTGTAAAATTTGCCATTGAGTTAAATTCAACGATGATATATTCATTCATGACAATGATATATAACTGTGTGGGTATTGGAGATAGAAGGAATATTTATGATGGGGCTTTGTCTACGGAGGCCACAAATTCGTCTAGACAATAGTTTTCTTGTAGGATTTCAGTAAAAATATTTCAAAAACTCAGAATGCTAGGGTGTTTAAATCATTTTTTTGACGGTGGAAATGGATTCACCACCATCAAAAACTGCCAGACATCCAAAATCCTAAAATTTAAAACCTGTAACCTAAATTTTCAAAAATTTCTGCCCAATCATAATTTCTACAAAATTTCTACTATTATCCAAACTAATTTGTGAATTTTTTAAACTAAACTTTATAATTATAGGTAACAGATGCATAAACGGCGTATATGCTCTCACAAGGACGTTGTTTTTTACCCTTTGATTTTCACCTGCGGGGAGGGTGGCTGGAGTCACAGTGTCACAAGGTCGGATTGAGCTCTGAAGAATGGCAGTTGGGAGGACAGGCAGGTGAATTAAAATATCTTCGAAAGATAAGCTGCGCGAAATGTACCTTCACCAACGGAAAGGTTTTGATCAGTTTTAGTAGCTTATGAAAAATTCGTTATCTTCAAACCTTTCAATGGTTGAAAACGCATGCCATCATTATACATGTAAAGGATTTTTCCTTTTTATAAAATGTGCTGATATAAAGGATTTTTGCTTCCTATAAAAAGAGATGATATAAAGTTCCAATTATTCACTCAGAGTGTGTCAACAAATTATCCAAATATGGTGCTTTTACCTCTGCCCTTGATGATGCCACTCAACCATCTCAAATTTCCCGTGATAATGATATTCGCATTTCTATCATTGCGTGGTGGGGTGTTTTGTTGAATTTCATTTAAATTCTGTTCTATGCTGACTTCGAAGTCATATTAGCTTTTCTATCATATTTTTCAAAGTCATATTACCATTTCTATCTTCGCGTGGTTGGGTATTTTGTAGAGAGCCTAGTTATAACTAGGTTTCTATTTTACAAACAAAAACTCAATAACACGAGATCATAGACTTCCTAAGCTAGAGGCTTCTGTTGTACAAACAAAAACTCAATAACATAAGAGACCATAGGCTTCCTAAGCTAGCTTTAAATTCCATCCAAAATCACCTAAGCCTCAAGGGAGGCTGGTATAAAGACACTAGGTCCTAGTTAAACCATTGGGAGACACACAAGAATGTTGCATTGCAAAACATTAATAACATTAAAAATATTGTTACTTCTAAGTTCAAAGAAAAAATATGGTGTGAGAAAGATTAAATTAAGATATTATAAGGAGATCATCAACCCCACCTTAGACGATCAAAGGAACTCTGTTTTAACTAGCTCAAAAAAGAAAATTAATATAGCCAAGATTAGAACAAACTCTCATGAACTCCATAGTGGAACGGGTCATTGGATAGTTCCTAAAACACCATGGATGGAAAGGTTTTGCCATCTCAGGAACATCAAGAAAATCACTTCCTCTTAGAGTGCCAGGTGTACAACCACATTAGATCTGAGTTTCAAAATATCTGTTGCAATATTGACCTTCCTAGCCTTTTAGAATTTCAAAATTACAGAAGGCTTCTCTCCAAGCTTTTTGAGAATAGAAATAAAATCCTAAATCAAATTAAATAATTCTTTTATTTACGTTAGATAAACCAAAGTTTGGACTTAGTGAACGTTAACCACCACCATCATTATCATATTATCATTACCAAAATAAGAAAATAATTATTACTACCGAGATTATTAGCTATTAATAAAAATTAATAACTATTATTACCAAAATTGGTTAGTTATTATTAAAATTAATAATTATTATTACTGAAATTGGTTAGTTATTATTAAAAATTAAAGAAGGAAATTATTAATAATGATTAATATGAACATTACCTTGTATAGTGTGTAAATTCATCTCGATTAAAGGAATGTTTATGAAACAGTTATGATTAAAAATTAATGAATGAAATTATTAATAATGATTAATATGAACATTACCATGTATAGTGTATAAATTCATCTAGATTAAAGGAACGTTTGTGGAAGAGAGAAAGCGGAAACCATTAGAAAAGGAGTTTTAATGTGTAAAATTTGATTTAATTATTATTAAAAACTTCTAGTAGATGTGTAAGATACAATGACATCAATAGAATGAAAATACCGTTGACATCAATCCATGCGATGCATGATAATAACTTGCTCATTCAAGTTGTTCATCTTGTATAACCAATCACGGTAGTTTAATTATGTACAACACATGAACTTATAGAAAATTAGATATTTTGGATAGATGAGTCAAAAAGTTTAGGTGGTCTTCTCTTAAATATTTAAGTTTTTATTATTTAATTTATATTTTTAAATATATAAAGGATTTGATGTTGTAGAAATAATGTTTGGAATATTTAAAATAAAATTATTTTTAAAATGTTATAAAATTAAAAAAATAGTAACTTAATTAATTTTATAGATATGTTTATTTTGAAATAAGGTTTTTATAATTTTTTAATTTAATTATCAATAATTTTGAAGTAAATGATAAAGATTCAGTTTACCCATAAAAAAATTGAATATTCATAACACTATACACAAATCAAATATTGAGATTCATCTCCAAAGTAGTTATATTATTTTTGTTTTTTTAATTAAATTGATTAATTAAGAAAAATATCATATGAACAAATGTTATATGAAGTGAGTTATAGATTTTTAGAATGAGGTATTTATAAACCATGGTGTTTTAATAAAGCCAATGCACAAATTAAAAATCTCCATAATAAAGTGGTTAAGAATATTGTTCCATGTTTATCTATATATATATGTAATTTAATTAGTTTTATTTTTCTTAAGAAGTAGTATTTTGAAACTTATTATGAATGATGTCTATTTAATTTACAAGGCTGTGATAATTTTATATAACAACTCCACAATGAAATAAATAGTCTAATAAAAATTTTTTTAGAGATTTTGTTTTTAAATTTGGAAAACACAAAAATTAGTTATAAATTGTTTAAATATATTTTAAAATAATAAAAATAATTATAACTTTAAAAACATCACAAATAAGAAAAATGTACAACCTCATCTACTTCAATAAGATTTTCCTAATCATATTTCAATGAAAATTTCTTGAAAAAGCTACCAAAAACCAAAAGTAAGCTTGTCAAATTATAGATTTACGACATGTATTAACATGTACAAATTATGTTTAATAGTAAAATTGAAATAATTGCCTACTAGCATGACCATATTAATAAATGTGGTTTATAGATGTCTATAAGCATATATCAACCACATTTATTATTATTTATTATAAACATATTAATATTAATAATTTATATAATATTATTAAACCATGATGTAATTACTCATTATTCACGATACAAGAAGAGGTGGAAGATGAAAAGAATTTCTTTTAGAAACTGCGTGGCTCTTAACACACATCTGCTCTCCAATTCCCATATCATCAGCCACACCTCCAATCTTCTGACTTATATAAAAGCTAGTGCCCAAAAAATACCGATCTTGGAAAAAGCTTCTTTCCCCTGCTCTTCGATTACAGAAACAAGATTTAAAAGGAATGACAATTAACTCTTCTTTCGTAAAACGCAGAATAAACAACATTAGTCTTAATGAAGAATATAAATAACAGATAACTAAATAAATATTATATAATATATATATTAATAAATTAAATCTAATATTACAATATTAGAAATTAATAAATAATAACTAGAAATCAATATAGTTAGTTAAATTTTTATTATTATTAAAAATAATTATTATCATTATTATAATTAATTAATATGATTTAAAAGCACTATTAATTAACCGTTAAAAGAACCAATAATAATTATTTTTAAATTAATTAATTATAACTATTTAATATAATAATTTTAATAGTTAAAATAAATAATAATAATTATAATGGATCATGGTTAATTATGATTGTTTTTCCTATTAATCGATTAATGATTGATTTTCATAACTAACCATTTTTTTGCAAAAAAAAATAAAAAATAAACTACCAAATAACAATAACAAATAAGCTTGTCAAATTACCCATTAATGTGTAAGAATTAAGTTTAACAGTAGAATTGAAACAATTACCTACTAGTGTTTCACCCTAGTATTGTTTATGCTTCCCACAAAACAATGAGGTGTTTTTCAAGCAATTTCTTTAGTACAATTCATGATTTCAATGAAAAAACATCATTTAATTCAATTCGGGTCATAAATGCCAATGTAACATCAAATCATTTTGTTTCCTAAAAAGAAATAAAGTGTGATCTAAATATATATATTGGATCAACTCATTTTGTTTCCTAAAGAAAGTAAAGTGTGATCTAAATATATATATTGGATTGGTCTTATTCTTAAGACTTCTAAACTATAATTTGGATCCAAATGAGTCATTTGATCAATCTTATAAAACCCCCCAAACCTATGGTTTCTTGAAATATTTTTTAGTTAACATAAACTCAACATATACTTTTAACGAAGTATAATAGAACCTCCCTATTATTATGAGGTTTGTCAAATTCCATATACCATTGATCCATCTAACATTCATTTAATATATAAGTGTTGATACATTATTGGAATGTACTTTAATTGATTTGACAATGTTAGTCAATTCAACGGTTTATAAAAAGTTTAAACATCATTTCTCTTGTGATTTTTAAATATTTCACCCTATGATAATTTAATCATTTCAATATCTTTATGCATTTGGTCTTATAAGAAATTATATTATGAATTTGCCCATATACTTGCTAAGTAGGAATAATAATGTCATTAAAGGTATCACTAAGTGATCTAATTATTGTGTATCTACCCCGAAATGTACCACTCAAAAATCTCAAAATTTCCATCTTAGTAAGCATGATCTTAGCATTTTGGTCATTGGTTGATGGGGCATTTAGTTGAGGATCATTTATGTTCTCTTGTATGTTTCTTTTAAGGTTGGGGTTTTTGTCTCTCCATCTTAATTCAAATTACAATTTCAATATGATGACAAATTTAAAGGACAAAGAGTAATTTAAAGGATGAAAGATATCAAGGATCCAATTGAATGTTGAATATTTCCATTCAAATGCCCTAGAAATACACAAATAAAAGGAAAAATAAAATATCCCCAACAATGTGTTTTGACCATACTTTAAATAACTTCAAAACATGTGCTCAGTTCTCATGCTTACCCTCCCCAGCCTATATGCATGCCCCTCTAGAAGCCCTAACTTCCCCTCACTAATATGCATGCCCCTCTAAATTCCCATGTGGTAAAATGTAAAACACATCTAAAAATGTTACCCTCCCCGTCATATACCCAATGTTCTCTAAATAATTTACCCATGATTCACAAAGTTTATATAAAAATAAGAAAGTCATTTTATTTTTTAAAAAACCTAAAATCTAGGTATACCATAAAACACTATGACCGACAGTGGTTTTCTAATTTACATCTAAACCTCACATTCAATAAACACTTCCTTATTGCACAATATAGTTTAACCATTACATCTAACCAAGGGTTAATATATTCTAAAATATACACCACTCAATTGAAATGTACCTTTTCAATCACGGAGGTGTTGATCGTTTGGAAGCTTATGAAAAATTCGCACAACCTCTCTTTTCATTATCTTCAAATCTTTCAATGTATTTGAATCGACCCATGCATCAACTATATATGTTGGATTTGCTTTCTATAAAAAGTGATGTTATAAAGTTCCCAATTATTCACTCAAAGTGTCTCAACAAATTATCCACATATGATGCCTTTTTCTTGCCACTCAACCATCTCAAAATTTCCACTGATAAAGAAATTGACATTTCTATCATTGCGTGGTGGGTTGTTTTGTTTGGTTGAATTTCATTTAGATTTTGTTCCATGCTGCGTTCAAAGTCATATTAGCATTTTTATCATTTCCTGGTCGGGGTATTTTGTTGAATTTCATTTAGATCCTATTTCATTCTTTGTTCGAATTCAGGATTTTATTGTTTTTGTTTTAACTGGATTATAATTTCATATTAACATAATTTTATAATTTTTTAATTAAAATAAATAAAATATAATTGTTTGTGTTTTTCGTTGGGTCATATTAATGTTGAGAATGGAAAAGAATAAAAGACAGTAAAAAATATAAAAAATGGTGAAGAATGGAATTTAAATATAATGAAAAATAATTAAAAAAATTGAAGAGATGAAAAGTGAGAGATTTGGATAATGAATAGTTAGTTTTTAGGTAGAACTAAGGGTAAAGGGTGTTTTGTTGACGAATTTAGTGGTGGAAAGGTTACTGGTTTGAAACTCTGTATGAAAATCCAACCATGTTAAGGGTTGGTTTGGCTCACGGGAAGTCCGATCCTTGGATGATATTCACGGCTTAGATATCCTTGAGTCACAACTACTCAATCCAAAAATTAGGCATGTAAATCATCTTCGAACTCACATACCTTAAAAAAGAAAAAATATTTCTAAAATTAACTATATTTGTAACCATCTTCTTCTTAATCTACTCTTGATTTTAATCTTTCACCACATCTCCTCTTTGATGTCCTTTTTAATCTTCTTAAAAGTTTCCCTTTATATTTATTCAAATAAATTCTCTTTTCTTTTTTATTTATAATGAGGCTAATTACTTAATTTAATGTTCTCTCTTTTATTACTAGTATATAAATATTTTAATCATTTTCTTTTCAATTTTATTATTTTTTTTCCAATCATTTTAAAAATAAACATATTTATTTTAATTAAATTAATAACAAATATATAAATATTTTAAATTTTTTTTCTTTTTTTCATTTTAAATAAATAATCCTATCCCAAAAATATGGAGTAAATTGATTCATTTATATTTGAAATTCATATTGTAAGCAAGGAGAGGTAAAATTTACTCCTGGTCAATAAATTTTAATATAATATATATAATATTTAAGAATAAATTTTATTGATTTGGAAAAACCATTATTCTAATTAAACTAATGTTTTTGTTGAGATTTTCTGTTTGAGCAAAATAGGAAAAAATCTCAACTGATGACAACAATAGAATTCAGGTCCTAGATTAGCTCCAGGTTGTTGGGAGGGAGTTAATACCTCCTATATTTGATGTGAGGGAGTTATGAGGCTGTTAGATTCTCTATGCTATATAACAGGCAATCATTCGGATGGTTTACTAAGAGAGTGTTAGGATTTCTTGATGTAATCTCCAATTTGATTAATAAATTCCTGATGCCTATGTTTGGTGGACGTAGCCCAGATTGGTTGGGTGAACCACGTTAAATACTGTGCCATATGTGTTTGATCTTCTGTTGTGTGTTTTATTGATTTGCTATGCCTCTGAATTCCAACAATTGGTATCAGAGCTCGTTGGAGGAGCGGCACTGCCGGAGCACGGAGTTGGTTTGGAGGTGGAGCGCGGAGTTGGTTGCTGGAGCTAATCAAAACCTGCGTGGACCTCCATTGAGCACGTTGTTGCCGAAGCTATTTCATGAAGCGTTGTTTTGTGAACGGTATGTTACTATTGTTGGTGCGCTGTTGAAACTAAATCTATATTGCTGGTGCGGTGTTAATTCATGCGTGGAGCCTGTTTCATACCATATTACTGGTGCATAGTTGAACGCATATGGCTGGTGCATATTTGTAATTGTTTGCTGTGCGTATTTGTAATTGTTTGCTGTGTGTTGAAATTCAACTGGAATCTTCTTTTCGTTGTAAAATTTTATCATTCCCCGTGAACAAGTTGAACCAAAGAGCGGAAAGATTTTAAAACCAGATCAAGATCTTTATAGGCTATGATCCGCGAGAAGATCTGGCTTACGAAGTCTGCAGGTACTCGATTCTCAAGCATACGACCATTCCGGTTGAGATAATTCCCATTAAACAGAACGATTTGTGCAAAACTGGTCTGTATTGGCGAAACAGGGATAAAACCGAGAGCACAGAGTTTTCTTTTACCAGATTTTTTAACTACGTTCTTGGTCGGTTTTGAACGTAGAATTCTTGTTTGTATAACCAATGCAAACGCGTCTTCAACAAGTTTCATTGGCCACATGAAGCACTTCGAATGTTAATGGAATAAAGGGTCGTTAATTTTTTCATGTTAATGGAATAAAGGGTTGTTAAAGTTTTCATGTTAATGGAATAAAGGGTCGTAAAGTTTTCATGTAAGTAGTGCCTTGGGAAGCCATATGGTGCGCGGGTTTATATGTATGTTTTTTATTTGTACATGTTTACAAATAATTGCGCATATTGCAGATTTGTTGAGCCAAGAAGCAGGGAATCGTTTATATTGGCAGTGGTCTTTTGTATTGTAGTTCACAGCAAAATATATATATATATATATTTTTTAAAAACAAAGGCAGAGGCAGACATTTTTTTTTGTGAGAAGTGCAAACGACAGATTTTTTTTTTTTTAAAAAGGCATTGGCAATTTTTTTTATTGCTGGTTGGATATTGGAGATTATTGTGTTTTTTTGTTGATACAAATGGCGAAAACTCAAAGTGCCCAGTTTGAAATTGAGAAATTTAATGGCAAGAAAAATTTTGAGATCTGGAAGGTGAAGATGCATGACTTTCTTGTCCAACATGGCATGGAAAAGGCGTTGTTGGGTAAGTCCAAACAGCCTTACAACATCACAGACAGTGAGTGGGCCGAGATGGATGAAAGAGCGATAAGTGCTATTCGACTGTGTCTAGCTGATGATGTCTTGTTTAATGTTGTGTCGAAGACAACAGCTGCTAGTTTGTGGAAGAAACTGGAGAAACTGTACATGACCAAATCCTTAACCAATAGGATTCTCCTGAAGCGACAGTTGTACGGTTTGCGAATGAAGGAAGGTACATCGATTGCTGATCATTTAAATGCTTTCAATACTCTTCTTGTGCAATTACAAAGTATAGAAGTAAAAATTCCATCCGAGGATAAAGCTATTACTCTATTGTGCCTCGTTGCCGAATCATGGGATCATTTGGGTTACTTGTCTAATAGTCTAGTCATGCATAAACTATTTAGTTGATGATGTAGTTGCATCCTTATTATCAGAGAGGAAACAAGGAGGCAAGTCGCATTCCGAAACCTCTACATCAGAAGCCATGATGGTTAGAGGTCGTTCGAAAGAAAGACGCCCCAGGAAGCCAAGCGACTCACGTTCAAAGTCGAAAGGGAAGAAGAGTAAGCTAAAGTGCTGGTTTTGTGGCAAATCAGGGCATTTAAAGAAGGACTGTTGGAAGCGACAACAACAAACTTCAAAAGCAAAGTCTTCGACAGAGAAGAAGGAGGCGAATACGACAGATACAGGTTCGACATCTGGCTCAGGTATGAGTGATGAAGTATTATCAGTTAATGTGTCAAATAATGGTCAACATTGGTTGTTAGATTGCGGGGCATCAAGCCACATGTGTATCCATAAAGAATGGTTTAAGGAATATAAATCAATTAATGATGGAGTTGTGTACATGGGTAATGATGTAACATGTAATA
>APFE030110160.1:11463-25587 GCA_000404065.3 Pinus taeda | reverse complement strand
TAGAGCGCGAAGCAAGTATGAGTCAAAGGGACTTTAGTCCCTTGCGTGGGTAGGTGATAGAGTGGTTTTGAGACCCGCCGATGGTCTGTCGACCATGGTATTGTAAAGAAAATGCTATATATAGATGTGTCATAGCAAGTCTAAAGATATCAATCTAATATAGAAGAATCACTGTAAGGGCATGGTGTTCATGCAGGAAAGTTTTGTTTCTGATACTTAGGCGAAAGGGGAAGGCTCTTGAACCTGAGTCTGTGGAGACCTTGGTAAGTCTGCATGCTGAGTGAACAGGCCCCTGCAACTGAGTGCGTAGGGAAAATAAGTCTTCATCTAAAGCATTATACTTAATAAACACTGTTTTGAGCCATTTCTGATGCATTTGTGTCTTATTTCTTACTTCTACAAAGTTTATGTATCTTCTCTATCTGTTATGAATTGTATGAATTACTGCTTATTTAATGTGCGAAACTAGTAGATCTTAACCTTTTATGCATGTTAAAGATAATTAAGGACATTCACGAAGATCTAGAAGTCATTTAGATAGAGCTACAATAATTGTATGTTTGTAAACGTTAAAGGTGCGCGAAGGTAGATCTAAGCCTTAGGGACTTTGGGAATCTTGCACACAGGTCTCTGCATGCAGAAACCTAATTCTAGTATTCCCCAACACTGCTTTGGGTGAGACTGCAACCTGCGCTATGTGGGTTGTTGCTGAAAGGGCCAACAGTTAGGGTTTTGTTGGTTGGCGCGAATAATTTTGAACCTGTGTCAGGCCCCATCAAGTCAACAAATATATATATATATATATATATATATTTTAAATATAGAGAGAGAGAGGAGACTGAAGAGAGAGAGAGGAGAGGACGAGAGAGAGGAGAGTGGGAGGAAGAGAGAGGGAGGTAGCGTTAGAAAGGGAGAGAGGGAAGTTATGAGAGATCATACTTGAGATAGAGGATGAGAGAGGGAGGGAGAGAGGAGGAGAGAGGGAGGGATAGCGAGGGAGAGAGGAGGAGAGAGGGAGGGATAGGGCGATGGAGTTAGAGGGGGAGATAGGGAGGGGAGACAAAATACATAGAGAGTGAGAAGTGAAGAAAGAGAGGGAGTGACAAGGGAGAGATGGAGAGAGAGTATGTATGTGTGAGCATGAGATAAAGAGACAAAGGAGGAGAGATGGAGAGAATGGGGGAGAGAAAGAGAGAGGAGAAAGGGAGGGATATAGTAAGATAGTTGGAGAGAGAGAGAGAGAGAGAGAGAGAGAGGTAAGAAGAAAGAAATAGAGAGAAAAAGGTGGAGAGAGGGAGGGAGTGATAAGGAAGATAAAGAGAGAGGGATAGAGGAAATCATGAGAGAAGAAAGATAAAAGTCGAGGAGAGGGAGAGAAGGGGAAGAGAGAGGGATAGGAGGAGGTAGGGATAGATAGATATATTGGAGAAAGAGAGTGTATTCTTTGGGGGAGATATAGAGAAACAAAGGGAGATAGAGATATAGATGGAAAGTTAAGAGAGAAAAGAAGATAGTGATGGAGAGAGGGAGGAAGAGGTAGAGAGATTGATATATATGGAGTGAGATAGTATGTGTGTTTTGGGGGTTGAGATAGAGAAACAAAGAAGGAGAGATGGAGGGAGATATAGATATATATGAAAGGGAGAGAGAGGGAAGAATATTTCTTGCACTAGATGCATTGATTTCAGTGTAGATGGTGATTTCTAATCCTATTTTCTTGCTTGCACTAGATGCATTGATTTTAGCGTAGATTTTTATTTCTAATGATATTTGATTACTTTCACCAGATGCATTGATTTCAATGTAGATGATTTCTAAT
The DNA here is from genome assembly GCA_000404065.3 of Pinus taeda. Lineage (NCBI taxonomy): Eukaryota > Viridiplantae > Streptophyta > Pinopsida > Pinales > Pinaceae > Pinus > Pinus taeda. Next base: position 23,768 of record APFE030110160.1, on the reverse strand, counting down.
CCTATTTAATTGATTGCACTAAATGCATCATTGATTTTAGTGTAGATGGTGATTTCTAATCCTATTTGATTTCTTGTACTAGATGCATTTATTTCAATGTAGATGTTGATTTTTAATAATATTTGATTTCTTGCACTCGATGCATTGATTTAAATGTAGATGATTTCTAATCCTATTTGATTTCTTGCACTCAATGCATTGATTTCAGTGTAGATGGTGATTTCTAATCCTATTTGATTGATTGCACTAGATGCATTGATTTCTGTGTAGACAATGATTTCTTATCCTATTTGATTTCTTGCACTAGATGCATTGATTTCAGTGTAGATGGTCAATTCTAATCCTATTTGATTACTTGCACTAGATGCATTGATTTCAGTGTAGATGCTAGTTTATAATCTTATTTTCTTACTTGCAATAAATGCATTGATTTGAGTGTAAATGTTGTTTTCCAATCTTATTTGATCACTTGCATTAGATGCATTGATTTCGGTGTAGATGTTGATTTCCGATTTGATGTAATTGGATGTATGATGGTACATTAAGTTTAAAGTGATTGGATTAACATTGTTCATTGATTTCAGTTTAAGCACAAATAATTATTGACAATGTACATTGATTTTTGTGTTATAATAATTTAACCTATTAATATTGGAGAGAAAGAGAGACAAGGTATGATGTTCACTATAATAGCTCAAGCTAAAGATTTAAATGGTTTATGATTTAACCTATCCTTTTCATATAATCGATATGAAAAGGTGATAATCAATAAGAAAAGATGACAAAAGTAACAAGGTGATAATAAGAATAGTAGAAGAAAACAGTTTGAGATTAATAACAATGAAGACTATTTATAATTGACTATATTCTTATTATTCACATTTTCTATCATTCAACACTATTACATTGTCACTTTACATTTAAAATTTTATTTCATCATTTTTCATCATTAAAGTTATTAATAATATTTATCAACTCAACAAACTAAGCTAACTAAGCAAATTTAAAATTAAAATGACCAGATCAATCTGAGACATATTTAGCATATTTAAAATGATTATATTAATATTAGATGAATTTACATATTATTGATAAAATTAATCATATGTTCGTTAAATTTTCTTTGGCCGCACATGACTGAAACTCCTAGATCCATATTAACTTCAGATCTATCAAGCTCCGAGAGGGATCAAATCTCTCGAGGTGCAAACCTTTCCTGAAGTTTTGCACTCAAAAAATAGGTTTGCGTCTCGAGAGATTTGATCTCTCTCAGCGCTTGATAGATCCAAAGTTAAGATGGATCTAGGTTGGTTTACGAAGACATAATATTATTTAAACTTATATAGCAAATTCATTGTATTAAATAAATTTCACGCCATTAAATTACCAAAAATATAAAGCAATTGAATATATTTACAAAATTTACTATGAAAATTACATTAATATGGTCATTCTCTGAACAAAGAAAAAATCAAAGGAATCCAGTATAAGAGAAACTTTGGTGTTGGAAACTTATTGTGTTTCTTAATCATTTAAGAATTATGATCTATATTATAATTAAGATTTTCATATGAAATATTTCTAATTTGAAATATGAATTTTATATTATTCTTTTTTTTGTTATATTTATTTTAATTATAAATTATTGATATTATAAAAGTTATATATATTTTGTAAAAAAAATTACATTTTAAAATTTTTTTGTTTAGTTAAAATTTTGTCTTTTTGGATATAAGGAAATAGGTTAATGACCCATGATCCAAAGGTATTTAACACTAGTGAGAGTTTTCCTTCTTAAGGATGTTAGTTCATGTGGTTTCCCTACTACGGTTTCCCTACTGCTTCTCCGACAACTAACTTATGATAGTTTTTCCCACTATGTAAAAAAATGTGCTTTTTAAATCTTTTTATATTGTATTGTATATATAGTTTTTAAAGATATTTTATATTTCTAGAAAGAAAAAAACATTGGATTTTCATTTAAAATTAAATAAAATAATAGTACAAATACATAATACACTTCAAAAAGGTCTAAAACAAGGACTTAAAATCGGTTAATAAAAGGAAAAGTTTCAAAATCATACCTTTTTAAAGGATAAATATGTCAAAAGGTTAAAGGAGAACTTTAAAAGAGGTTGGAAGAGATAAAGGTTATCATAATTTTTTAAAAGATAAATATGTCAAAAGGTTAAAGGAGAACTTTAAAAGAGGTTGGAAGAGATAAAGGTTTCTCTTGAGTTACGATGTTAAGATTGTATAAATATGTTAAAAAAAATTAATTTTTTTCTAATGTATTTTTCAAATATTTTTACAATGTATTGTATACTTTTTTTTTCTTTAAAGATCAATATTTAGAAAGGTAAATGGAGATCTTTGAAAAAAGTTGAAAGAGATTAAGGTTTCTCTTGAATTACTAGTTATTGTGATAGAGTTGTATAAAAATATTATTGCTAAATTTAGGATCATTAAGGGTTGGTAAGAAGAAATTAATAGCAATATTAGAGTTAACCAAGGGTATCCATTCTCCTCTAACCTTTCTAGTATATACATTCATAAGTTAGTAAGAGTGCTTAGTAGAAGCTAGTTGTGTTTGCCCCACTCTCATAGTCATCACTCTTCTTCTTTATGTTGATGCTAATGCTCTTTTGGTGGGGATTCCTTACAATCTTGACAAGAAACTAACAATGTTCCAAAAATTTTGTTCTAAGATGGGTATATGTTAATGTTGTCTCATGATAATTAAATTTAGAAAGATCACATATGACACTTTCATAGATGATGACAATAACATTGAGGTAGTTCATTCAAATATCTTGGAATCAATGTCCATCACAAGCTCAATGGAAATAATAGCACTAAAAAAAGGAAAATGGAAGATAGACTCAACTCTCATCAACAGCATCATTATCATTATCTATAAGAAATAACCCACTTAAAATATTTTATATTTATTAAATGGATAATGAAAGAAAAAGAAATTTGAATTAGACTTGAAACCTTTAAATGTGATAATATAATTCTTTTGTTCTTAAATTAATAAAGTAATTGAAGATTATTTTTGAAAAGTGCAAACAAATTGAGTTTTTTTTTTATCATAATCTAATCATACAATTTCAAGCATGATTCAATGCAATTTTACATATTAGACAACTTAAATTTAAAGTTTTTAATTTTTTTTTGCCAAATTTCAATTAAATTAACCCAAAAAAACAATGCCAAATTTCAGTTAAAATTAAACAAAAAGGCCATGCCAATATAAATTTAAAATTAAATATATGAATCAATAAAAATAGATAATAGTTTAAGATATTAATTTGTATTTTAAAAAAAGTGCCAAATTAATATTAAAAAATTAAATAAATATTTTATTAATATTATTTTTAAATCATTAATAATATGGAATACTATAAAATTTTATTTATTTTGAATTAAATTATATATTTGTTGTTAAAAATTTAAATAATTAAAATAATAATATCTAATTTTAAATTTTAAAATATAGTAGTTAGACATCAAATTTGTGTATGAAATTCCTTCTATTTGTATGACAAAAACATAACATCTATATAACTAATAAACTTTCTATAAATATAAATCACTGTTCATTTATACATAAACAATAACATAATTAAAAATATTAAAAATTATCATATCAAATTAAATTGTTATAATATTTGAATTTATAAAAAAAAATATATTAAAACACCATTTCAATATTATTATTATTAGAATTTTACATTTGATTGAATTTAAAATTGATTTTCCAAATATATTAACAAATTAACTTAAACCACTTCTATTTTTAAAGTACACATATCTTTAATTTTAAAAAAAAATATTATTATAACTTTTTAAATTAATAATATATTTAAACCATCTCAAAAAAGCCCATATTTATAATTTAAAAATAAATTAAATATTATATAATTTCGTAAAATTTAATAATTATTTAATACCATGTCAAGTATATTTAAAATTATATATAATCATTTTAAATAATTTCAAAATGACGAAATCGAAAAACGAATATATCAAATCTCTTTAGAAAAAATAAAAATAAATTTAGTTATTAAATTAAAAGAAATAATGAATAATACAACATTACACATACAAATTTAAGAATTCACAGATTAGCGTTCCCGATGCAAAATTATACATAATGATTTTATATAATTTCAAAATAAGTAAATCGAAAAACAAATACATAGCGAATCTCTTTAAAAACAAATATTTGATTATTAAATTTAAAACATAAAAATAAGAAAACATCATGAATTCAAATTTAATAATAATACATCATAGTTTACCATTTCCGGGGCATAAAAAGAAAGGGGATGCACAACTCAAAATCCAACCATCAAGAAACTAATAATCATCCTAACGTGGTTTGAAGATGCTTTGAAGCTTCACTCTCATGCTATCATCTTCCCACGTCAGACTTTCCAACCAGTGCATTGGGTTTGGCTGCCGACCATACTTTTTATGGTAAATTAATGCACATAGATTTTGCAACTTGTCCATCCCAGTGGGAAGTCTTTTCAAAGAGGGACACCCACTTATCTTCAACACACGGAGGTGAGGGAGTGTTCGTTCATCCCACACTCCCCTCTTTGATGCTCCACACAAACTCTCTAAGTTGTCTAGATAACTGAGAACCAACTTGTGTAGCCTTGGATATCCACCACCTGCAACACTTCCACCGCTCCCTATCCCCAACTCTCTCAATTTACTGCACCAAATCAACTTCAGAATCTTTAAATTTGGCAACCGCTCCAATGGAGTCAGCTCCCTTATGTTCTCGCACAAGTACAGTCGGACCATTTCAAGATGTTCAAACTTGCAATTCGGCAGATTCAACCCTTGGTAATTGTATCCCTTATGTTCTCGCACAAGTACAGTCGGACCATTTCAAGATGTTCAAACTTGCAATTCGGCAGATTCAACCCTGCGTAATTGTATAACATAAAACTCTGTAGCTTCTTCATGTTCTGGACGTCCGGGGGAAGATCCTCTTCAGAAGTATTCTTGTCGTAATTCAAACTTAAGTGCCTCATCTCCGACCAGGTTGCCATGATGCCATCTTTAATTCCTGACCCTTGGTCTATATATACGGCCAATTCCGTCAGATTTTTGAGGCCCTTCAAACTCCAAATACTTGCCGGTGCTTCCATTTCCACACTTAAATCTGTCCATATCTGGAGTCTGCACAGTGAAGTAAGTTCAGAGATCTCACGCGGAATCATCTTTAATGATGTACATCTCCATAAATTAAGATGCTTGAGATTTTTGAGCTCTCCAATCTGAGATGGCAATGACTCCAGAGAAGTACAGTGTGAAAGATTCAAAAATTGGAGTTTGGGAAGATGGCAGATCTCTTCAGGCAAATCTGTGATTCCGAGCCCACTTAACGAGAGAAACTCGAGCTGTCTTAATTGCCCCACTGACGTTGGGATTGAAGTGATCTGGAAGCAGCCGGAGAGATTGAGAACCCTGAGAGAGGGCAGGAAGAGTAGAAATTCTGAAGGAAGTTTTTGCAAACCTGTTTTGCCTGCTAAGATGAGACTCGCCAGCTTTGGGCATCTCAAGTTGGTGGGCAAATCCCCAATAGAATTAATATCAGCAAATGATATTCTTCTGCAATTCTCATATTCATCCTCTCGCAAATTTCGGAGATCTGGGCTTCTCATCACTAAAAAATTCCCCTCTTTCTGCGCTACATACATTGCCATTTCACGAATAACGTCCGGAACTCTTATGCTCGGAAAAACATCGTGAATATCATTGGAATATGGATTCCATGACCTGAGGACATTGGTGCTCTGCTGAACAATGTGGAAGAAGCAACGATGTAGGAGGAGTTTGATGTAGTTTCGCCCAATGGCCATCTCCATTATATATGTTCCCCCTTGGCTCTTCACCAAACCTTCTCCAATCCACATCTCCACTAATTCGCGCGAATCAACTCCTTCAGCCCTCCTTCTGAATAGAATTGAATATGGATTTCCATTTTGTAGATCTTGGTGGAACATGGCAGAGTACAAGAAGCAATTCTTGATGTTGGAATTAGGCAGAGCATCATAACTCCATCGGAACAATCTATAGAGCTGTGCATCAAGGTGAGGATGAGTAGCTGCAAAAGTAGATGTATCTACGCTTCTAATCGAAGACAAACACTTATCCCATTCATCCACACTGCGTTGCCCAATCATTGCTGCGGCTACCATATTTATACCCAGACTCATACCTTTGCACTCCGCCGCAATTGACCTGCCACACTCTTCTATATCCATAGAAACATGCTCCTCTTTGAAAGCCACTCTGCGAAACAGCATCCAGCCATCATCTTCAGAGAGGCGTTGAGCATCTCCAATCCCTGAACCTGCAAACCCAGAGTCTATTGCATCCTCTCTATACAACGGTTTTGTTGAAAGAAACTGCAGAGAAGTGAAAAATATTGACAAATCGCCTTGAAAGCCGTGATAGAGGTGATTAAAAAATGAGTTCCAATACGTTACTTCTTTGGAGAATCTCCTGGGCTTACACACCACACAGTCCAGACATCTTTGGTACCGTCCCAAGCGACGATTGAGTAGGCGTTTTTTTAGCTGTGCAAGAGAATTTTGCAGCAACTGCAACCAAATCCTCACCATCTGTGGAGGCGCTTGCTGCTGACCGCGGAAGAGGGCCGCAAGATCTTGCACAAGGCTCTCCATGGCCCTCAACTCAATTTGCCTTTGCAGAGTTTGAGGGTTATCATGGTTCTTAATAACCTCAATAACGTCAGTCATCAGGTCGACGACTGGGTTGATTACGCTGCTGCCGGTTGAAAGAAAGTGCAGAGAAGTGAAAAATATTGACAAATCGCCTTGAAAGCCATGATAGAGGTGATTAAAAAATGAGTTCCAATACGTTACTTCTTTGGAGAATCTCCTGGGCTTACATACCACACAGTCAAGACATCTTTGGCACCGTCCCAAGCGACGATTGAGTAGGCGTTTTAGCTGTGCAACAGAATTTTGCAGCAATTGCAACCAAATCATCACCATCTGTGGAGGCGCTTTCTGCTGATCTCGGAAGAAGAGGGTGGCAACATCTTGTACGAGGCTCTCCATGGTCCTCAACTCAATTTGCATTTGCAGAGTTAGAGGGTTATCATGGTTGTTAATAACCTCAATAACGTCAGTGATCAGGTCGACGACTGGGTTGATTACGCTGCTGCCGGTTGCCATGACTTTCTCGTTGAAATTAGCGGAGAGAATGAGATGGATGTATATGGGCGGCGAAACCCGGAGGGCAGGGGCTACGGAGTGGGTTGGGCGTGTGACGATAACCAGTGAAGAAGCTGCATCAATAAAAAAAATCTATGGTGGTGAGTTGTAGGCAGTGAAGGTGTATAAATATAGGAAAATATAAAATTTATGCGAATCTAAACATATTAAAAAAGCAAGGAGGATATAAGCAGTGAAGGATTATTAATTCACGGAAATGAAGAGAATTCACGAAAACTGAAAAGTTTCATTGGAATGAGTGAAAGCAAAAGTTAAGGGCAGAATAAGAAAAAACAAAGCTTATGCGAATAAGAAAGAGGTTGAAATAATAATAAGAAAGAGGTGGCATTATAGTTCCTTTAATCATTAAAGTGGCTGTCAAACAGAAATAAAAGCATTTCAATTATGATAAGGGAAATACAAGCACGAAAGGAATAGATGCATAAAGTAAAAGGAGAAGAGATTAAAGAACATGCGTGTGTGTTAAGATAAGATCATTCATTTATTAAAAAGAAAGTTGTGAATAAGAAAGTTGTGGCCCTCGTAGGGAACATATGAATAAAGGAAATGCAAACACGAACGAAAGGAATAAATGAATAAACGAAAAGAAAGATTAAAGAACATATGCATTAAGATAATTCATACATTAAAAGTTGTAATAGTAAACCTTTAACTGAAAATATGAATAAGAACAAACAATATGATCCATGTCTATGTGTATGTGTGAGAAAAGAAAAGAATAATAATATACAAATTATATTATATTTTGAATTTATTTATAAAATTAAGAAAATATATATTAAGTGTAAAAAAAATATATAATAATAATATAAATATATTACACAAATATTTGAAAAAGGTTTATTTTACAACTTAGTTTGATGTGTAATATTGTTTGTGGGTAATCAAAATTGAATTGAAATTTTGCTCATGTTTGCCAAAATAAAAATGATGAAAAATGTAAAAATAAAAATAAATAAATAACTATACAAAACATTTAAATAATGTAGGCTCATAAAAAAAATTACACGTGAAGAAATTGGATCACTCTCAGATCATGTTAGATCCATATTTAAGATGGATCCAAGCTGGTATATAATAAGTTCAATATATATTATCTCATTAATAAAAAATTATAATTTTTTTCATTTAAAAGGAAAAAATATGAACTATATGATAGTTTTTCAACCAAAAATAGTATTATGTTTTTCATTTAAATTTTTTTTAATCGTAATTAAAAAATATTATCGAACTTCATAACAAGAGTACAATATGATTTGACCTATAACATATCCTTGATTCTTACTACTTTGAACAAAACAAAGCCTATAAGCACAAAAACAAACAAAGGCTTTGGAAATTTAAACCTTCAAAATCAATAGACTTGAATGAAAACTCTTAAAATTATATAGACCTTAAAGAACATTATAGCTAACCATTGCCACCACACCTAGAAACTAAGAATTGAGCTTCTAATTTTTCAACCTCTGATGCATTGATAAGGTTTGGAAGGGAAAGACCTAGTTGCACATGCTAAGAAGAGATTGAGAACACAGAGGATGAAAGAGGCTATTTTCCAAAATTTTCTTAAAACCCTTGCTAAGAACTAGAAAATAGAATTACCCTTGCCTACTAGGCTATTAAAAGCCTTCTTTCAAACACTAACGTCCCTTCTAGCTATATTTTTTGGTCTTGCAGATGATTCTATGACAAACTAAACCACATTCATGACTATTAGACTCATAATGACAAACCCCAAAGAAATAACTATCAATTTCCCTAGATATTTATCTAGATCCACAAACTTAGACCTTAGTACAACAAGTCCTATCAAATTATGTACATATTTAGTGCACTTGGTCCTATTTAAATACCCATCATATTTTTTATCTATGCGATTAATAGAAGGGGTAAAATAAAATGACATAAAGGAGAATAGGTCTACAGTTGGAGTGATATTTTCTATCTTGCATGTGTTCTTAGAAGATATATTTGATTCATCAATCACTTCCCTTTCTACCCATAAGCAAAAATGCTAGAAGAGACCCCAGGTAGGATATCAAAAGAAGCAAGAAGAATTATACAACTAATTGAAGAGGACAATATTGAAAGTTGGTTCTCTTTTCTAGAATATTTCGTTATTATGATATATGGTTTGGGAAAGGAACCTTACTACCTCCCTAAGTTCATCACTCCAATATTTTCCTATGAATTATTAAGGCACAGGCTTACTGTAAATGATTTTCATTTTGTTTCCAAGAATAAGAAGGCTCTTTTTAATTTTTCTTATGTAGTATTTTCTCTAATTGCCAGGCATAAAACAAAAATTGATATGATTGAAAGAGAAATGCCCTCTTTTGGTTTAGTACATGATGTTTGTTGGAAATATGATCCTCATAGTGTCATCTCTAGCTTAGGGAAACAAGATGGTCTATCTACTTATGTTATGAGCCTAAATTTGAGATCGAACAAGTGGTGAATGTTCTTCCTCTACCCTAGAATAAAAAAGATCATGAAATTATGCAGGTGGCCATAGGACAAAGTAAACAAGAAATGTGCAGAGACGAAGGAGCAGATAAAGTCATTTTTCTAGCAACAATCCAATCTAAAGATGTATCCCAATCTTTGATTTTATCACCAATAAATGTCTTGAATAGAAAGTATGTTGCATTACAATGAGAAGAGATAGAACCAACAATCAAAGCAAAGGGAAACAAGGATATTGACCTTGAAGATTTTGAAAAGGAAAATAAGTGAGTACCCAAGGAGATTCAACAAACGCTCGAGGAATGTAACACCCTCCTCCAACATCTACCCAAGTAACCAGCAAAAATGTGATGAGAAGTCACTATGATATGATTCGAATCCCTATGTGTCAGTTAAGGAAGTTGAACCGGCAAACCACATCACACAGATGTTCCACATCAACAACAAAACTCCCAGGAGCCATCCCAACCTCTCAAGTAACCATCCCTTGAGCCCCACTGAAATTTTAATGCATCAAAGCCCTCGATGCTCCCTTGATATGGACCAGGGTGCATCTAGGAGGCTCCAAACACTCCCATAACAAGGGAAAATGAGCTTCCAGGGATTGTTTTGCACAACGTTGTGACTGCGAGTCTGGGATTTGTGCCACATTTTCAGGCACAGATCCCAAGTCACTACCCAAAACTAAATGGTACCTTCAAAGATGAATTTACACAATAGAACAATGATACATTTGAAAAAACATTCACAAGGACTAGACTAGACCCCTTCTAGCCTTGATAGGCATTTTGTCAAACATGTCACAAACATGAAAGCTATATGTCTTAACAACAAAACTGAGCATAGGGGTCTCACACTTATATGAGAATCTTTAAGAAGAATTGATGCCTCAACATATTAGCTGGAATTTCATCTATTAGGCTATAGATATATTATTTATTCATTTACAAGTGAAAATGTGATGAGAGCCATACATATCCATTGTCATCATACATGTACATAACCAACATAATAATAATATAAATACCAAGGGAACAACAACCATATCATCCACATATAAACCAGTATAATACTCATGAATTAAGAAGGAAAAATAACCTCATATTAATAATGGAAAGGCCAACCAGGTGTGGGACTTCCATGAACCACGCGACTGTAGACATGGATGAGCCAGATATCTCTTCGACCAGCCACCCCCATGCCATATTTCAAGCATGAATGTGGGATCTCATGGAACAATCCATCAAAATTGAATAAGGCTTCCAGAGGCCAAACCACCTTAGCCAATAAAATAGTGATTCCACCTTATGGTCAGACATCACAAACCATCACCAGATTGGTCCCTACCCAAACCTTCTAGGGCTCTAGAGAGTTTTTTTTAACCAAGGCTTCCAGGACTAGTAACTCAACCCATAGTTGTGGCAGAGATTCCTGATCATTTGTCCAACCAGGGCTTACAGGACTAGTAACTCAATGCACCAAGGGCTTGCAAAGCATTTTTCCAACCAAGGCTTCCAGGACTAGTAACTCAACCTAAGTTGTTACAAGGCCTCCAGAGCGTTTGTCCAACCAGGGTTTCTAGGAACTAGTAATTCAACCCAAGCTAAAGGAAACATGAGGACCAACCAAAAAACAAAGAAATAAACCCACAACAACATGGTTGTCTAGGAAATGGAAAGGCTAGAACAATCCACTATCAATCCAAGTAATCCTCCACGCTGATGAGAGATCATGACCAATAAACCACATGCATATTCTATGCATGCCAAATATAGTGAGGAAAAATGCATGAAAATTAGTACCTACAAGCAAAACCCAATGTAGTTGTTGATCCTGATTTCCTCTTGCAGGTTCCTACACTTCCTTTTCCTTCTTTCTCCAAAGCTCCAAGTATGCCACGCTCCTCCAAGAATGCTCTAAGAAAACTCCAAGTGTTCAAGAGTATGAGAAGGAGTATTAATATAGGAAAATATAAAATTTATGCGAATCTAAACCTATTAAAAAAGCAAGGAGGATATAAGCAATGAAGGATTATTAATTCACGGAAATGAACAGAATTCACGAAAACTGAAAAGTTTCATTGGAATGAGTGAAAGCAAAAGTTAAGGGCAGAATAAGAAAAAACAAAGTTTATGCGAATAAGAAAGACGTTGAAATAATAATAAGAAAGAGGTGGCATTATTTAAATTATGAATTTGAATTATTGTATCCCGAGCCTGCTAGATAAACACAAGCACGAAAGGAATAGATGCATAAAGTAAAAGAAAGAGATTAAAGAAGACGTGTGTGGGTGGGTTAAGATTAAAGATCATTCATTTATTAAAAAGAAAGTTATGAATAAGAATAAGAATAAGAATAAAGATTATGATGAATGCGTGAGAAAATAAAAGGCATATTCTATGTTGACCCTCCTCTCCTCTCCTCGTAGGGAAATACAAACACGAAAGGAATATATGAATAAAGGAAATAAATGAATAAACGAAAAGAAAGAATAAAGAACATATGCATTAAGAACGTGTACGTGTGGGAAAAGAAAAATTATATTATTAT
>APFE030110144.1:0-16566 GCA_000404065.3 Pinus taeda | reverse complement strand
TATTTATTATATTTTTTGAGTATTTCTGATATTAAGTGAAATGTACTCTAAATTAAATAAAAGTCTGTTTAAATCACAAATTTAAATTATAAAATTCCCAAAATTTCTTAAAAACACTAAATTTATATACAATCAAAACTCCACAAACAAATATAAAATCAAAAATTAATTCACTAAATTCAATAAACACGGCAAACACGGCAAAATTTCAACTAGGGAAACTAATGCCATAAACTTCATTACCAAATTCCATCTACTCACACTTCTATATGCACTATTTTTGGCGCTACCAATGAAATTTCTCTATATTAATTAGAAAGCGTTACTCTTCGGTGTATACAAACTAATGTAGTTTTGGAATAAAATCTATATACGTCATGGCCTACGGTACTGTAATGGTAAGTAAGGCCAAAGCTGCGAGTTGGCAGGGATGTTTGACCGACCACTGGAGGCTTTGCAATTTAGAAAACATGTCAACTATTTTGATAAAAAAAAATAAATAAAAAAAGAAAACATAAAAGTGTAATAGAAAGCTATGAATTTATTTAATATATGAGATGCTGATGAGTAAAATAAATAAAATAATTAATATTAATAACTAAAATAATAAATATATTACTTTATTAAAATAGATTAAAACAAATCCCTAATGCCATGATCATGGGTAACGCCTAATAGAATGGTTCGTAATGAGACGAAGAGGATTTCGTGCAAGCTGCGTAACATCGCAGACTTAGGTACCGCATACTGAAATGAAACCTGCAATCTAAAACTGAAACCATAGCAACAATTTGATTGTGTAAGTACCTTCAAACTATAGGTTAATTTTCGGGCCTTATGATGCCATATTTTGATTACCATAATGTTTGATATTGAAGTCTTTCTGTTCCAACATGAAATGTCAACTGGACAATTCACATCAGCTTGCTAATACAACAGTTTATTCTCATTGTCCAACATTGCTTGCAAAACGCAATTTTCTATTTCCAGTCCTCTCACGAGACTTGTAAAGACAAAGGTATAGGAAGCAAATGTGACACCTTGGTTGTTTTGATTGTGAGTGCATAACGGAGAAAAAGCTTTAGAGCCTGAAAATGGCAGAGTCGGGGTAGATTATATACATCAAAAGAGATTATATGGAAGTGGTTTTAGCGTCAAACAGTCATTCTAAGGGATCCGATTACAATTAATTACACCACTAGTTGATTGGTTGATTACCTGGGATTATCTGGGTTTCTTTGATTTAATATACAATTATTTTCAATACTATCTAGCAGTTTTCGTACAGATCACCTAGCTTGCTTTCTTTTATACATTCCATGGCGTTCATGTATTTCTGTTGACAAAGAAAATGCTTGGAAGTTTCCAAAGTAAAATATGTTTATTGGGAAGAGGCGAGACCAATTTAGTGGGGGTGATCATAGCTTTGGAAGTAATCAGCCGCTACAGTGACGCATAACATAGCTTTGGAAGTAATCAGCCGCTACAGTGACGCATAATAGGCGGGTGTCACCAGTTAGATGGGGCATATTATAGATACCTCTTCTACACAGTGTATCTCATGGATTTGTTTAAAATGGTATGGCGTGGGTAAACTGATGGAGAGTCTCACAGAGATTCGAGATTCAGATTGGGAGAAGGGATGCCAATTGCAGCAATGATAGGGTTTGTTTAAAAGGGTATGCCCTAAAACTGATGGAGAGAGTTGGACAAGATTCAAATTAAGAGAATGGACGCTAATTGTAGCATTCCTAGAGCCTTCAGTTCATTATCGAATCCTGCTTCAATAAATGGATTGCGAACAATGAGTAGTACATGAAGGCGATAGTGAGCAAAATGTGTATCACGTCTGCCAACACACAGAGATTGGAATCGCCATTACAGACTACAAGGGGCTTCGCGAACCTTTTCCACCTTAGCCACGATCGCGTTGATAATCTGGAGGCGATAATCCCCTGTAGTTATGATAATTCGCGTAATGGGTCAGATAAGTCACATATTGAAGCAGGATAAGCCGCATATTTAAGGCTAGATAATCGCATATAATTTGATAATGAGCGTATACAATGCAAATAACTCGCATATCGCATAATAATTTACAAATGCGCCTCACCTAATTCGCATTTCGTGTATTTTGCTTATATAATATCGCGAGTAACCAGTGTTATGCGATTTATGTCGTTTAGATACGCGGTTATATAAGTCAAATATACTTCTTATCAAGCTCATATACCATTTTTCTCCGCGGAATACGCGAGTTATCTTCTTCGGGTATCCAAATTATCTAGCCGTAATATACCACTTATCTACGCAATTTATAAGTTATATCCTCACATTATATGAGTTATCTACACAATTCGTGGATCTGACATGTGACTTATCAACGGTAACATGGTTTCCTAGGTATGCGAAATATCTTTGTCGACCCGGTTTGGTTGGTCAGCTTTAGATATGCGAGGAAGACTGGAGAAATTGCAAAGATTTAGAAAGGCTATTGTCATTTCCAGAATTTGAATAATGATGGGGGCATCAGGGCCAATTTTAGGGATCAAACGCTCTATGTCTCCTTGCCTTCGCGTCACAACTCCGAACAAGAGAAGCAGGAGGCGATCCCTGACACAGTCAAAACAAGATTCAATTCAGGAACAATCTAGGGCGTTAGAGCGCAAGGCGTCCGGAGGAGATTACACAAAATGAGGAAAATGCAAAAGGAATTGGTGGAACGGAGAAAAACAGAAGCGGCGGCTAAGCTTGGCCAAGATTCTTCTCCTGGGAAAAGGCGCTGGCGGGCAGTATGTCCAAACGCTGGTGGTTGAGAGCAATCTCAATTTTATAGAAGCGAAATCAAAGCAAGCCGAGGAAGGAGAAGCGGATGATGCAGAAGAAGAAACCACTGAAAACAACGAAGATCCAGACAAACAATTTCAAATTTTCCTTTCACAGCATCGACTGTGGTAGTTTATACCTCTTTCACATATTATGGCTCCCACGAAAATTCGGAAAGCTTTTTATATATATATATAAGTCTCAGAAAGTAAAGAACGTTTAGTTCAGAGATATGTGCGTGGCATTAGGAGGATGCTTTTCAACTCGATTTTTATCTCTGCCCTCGACAGAACAAGAGCAATATTCATGTCTCTGCTAATAAACTTTAACCACTCTAGCTCGCCTAGTATTTCAATATAAAAAAAAATTAAGACATGGCATTGGAGGAAGTGGTTTGAAAAATCTAATGTGACGGTCACCACGCGAGCACGATTAGATTTAAAAGGAGTTATTCTTTACTGTTCTGAATCTTACTGTGTTAAATTAACCGAACCGCTTTTCAACTTCACAGATGAATTTAGGGTAAAAGAGGTGTGAAATTTTAAAACAAGTTAAGAATGAAAAACCAAAAATTATAGAGTTTCTATGTCTTGTTATTTGAATTTATATTTAAATGAATTTTTCTATGATCAGTCCATCAAAATTCAAATCATTATTTGATGTTATATTTTAATTTAAGGAATTTAGAATCATAATTTTATTGCATATTTAAACTATTGTTTAAATTAAGTTTAAATTAAAAATTTACAAAATATTATTAAAAAATTATTGTGTTATTTATCATAAAATATTTATAAAAATTTAATTAATAAAAAATAAATTTACTTAGAAAAGGATTAATTAATGAAAATTAGATTTACTCGTCAATTATGATAAACCATGATCAAGCACAATGGTCAACCAAGACCAATATGGTTATAATGGCTACACATAGTCAACCATGGTAAGCCATGATCAACCATGGTTAGATATAATCAACCATGATCAATGGTAATGGTCAATCAAAATCTCTAGGGTTAGAATCATCTAACTTGGTTAACCATGATCAACCACCCTAAACGAACTTCAAGCATGGTCAACCATGGTCAATTAACCGTAATGGTCATTGGACATCAACTTGGTCACCCATGATGAACCATGCTAGCATATTGCCGTCAACCAAGACTTGTATGGTTGAATATGGTATGGGATAGTGGTAAATCAACATATCTATCGTTAGCCACAATGATAATTCAACATATCTATGGTTAGCATGGTGCAAAATGGTTAATCAACATCTCTATGGTTGAAGATGGTAAATCAAGATCTTATGGTCAACCATGATTAACCATGGCTTATTGTGATTAACCTTGACGAACAATAATGGTCAGTCAATATATCTATTGTTAGGCTAGTTTAGCATGGTCAACGGAAATCTATAAAGTTGAACAATGTCAACCATAATGATAAGTAAATGTCCCTTTGGTCAGTCATGATCAACCATGGTCAGCCATGATCAACCATGGTCAACCACAATCAAGCCATGGTTAGTGCTCAACCACAATCAACCCATGGTTGGATATCATCAAATGATCTTTAAGCAAATGAGTGTTTTTTTTTTTAAATCCAAATTTAACCCAATATGGCTTCCATTTAACATAAGGATGTCTCAAAGAAGATTTTATTGGTTTTTTTTTTTCAAACTTGTGTGTCATATTCTATTTGAAACAATTTACTAATTAGCAACGTAAATAGGTAAATGTAATTACTCAATTTAAAGATGAAAATAAGATAGATAGATAGATAGATAGATAGATGGATAGATATATAACTTTTATTGTTATTTTTAAATAGTTTTTAAAATTTTTCAAGTATTTTGTGATTATCTCGAACTAAATTTGTGCATAATTTAGTAATTTACTTATTACTTTTAATTTAACACCTTTTTTTTTAATTTAAAATAAATATTTATTATAATATTTTTATTACTAGTTGGTATAATATTTTAAGTTGTTTTTGGGCCTGGAGTTGTTTTGGGGCTCGTCTTCCTTAGAAGTAAGGGAAGGAGTTAACATCACAAGACCTAGAGGCATCTCCCAGGAGTGAAAGCCTACCCCCTTACGAACCACCAACTCGTTATTCCACATGAGGTTGTTTTCCTTGAATGGTTGTGATGAGTCAGTTATTCCACATGGCCTGATTTTTTTCCTTGAATATCGATGATGAGTAAGGTTATTCTAGGTGCCCTGGTTTTCCTTAAAAAATGGTGATGAGTGAGGGCGCCATGGTTTTCCTTAAATATGGTGATGAGTCAGGCTGCAACTAGAGATGGTTATCCTCACTACTAGTTTGACAACTAGGTTATGATAGGTTTTCCCACCGTGTGAAAAAAATATATCTTAAGTTGTTTAATTCATTTTTATTTATAAATTCAAGTGGTAAATTTTTACTTTTCTCTATAAATTAGAATGTAGTAAATTTTTATCCTTTTTATTATAAAAAAGCATACCCAGTAATTATTTTGAACTTTTAAAACTAATTTATAATCTATTTTGATCATATATTTATCCATGATTTCAAAGGATTCAATATACTCCACTTCCTTTAAAATTTACTTATTATAATTCAAAATCGATATCAGTGTATACCTTTTAAATACCTTGACTTTATTGAGAGTGAAATGGTACAATAATGGAGATCCTATTAACTCTTATTGTTTCTAGAGTGAGTAATAGTTGTTAAGGAATAAGGTTACACATTCCTTAGCTAGTCTATGTGAGTTACTAAATCCACAACATATCGTGGCATAGTAAAAATGTCTTACTCTTTTTAAATTTGTGGCATAGTAAAAATATATTACTCTTTCTTTGTTTGATTTTTCTATGTTAATGAACAATCCCATTAAGAGTAACCCAACATGGCCATGTGTCCTACATAAAGTGCCAATAGACATTCCTAAGTTTGATACTAATCCCGAAGAAGATCATGAAACCCATATACCAGTTATAACTTATGGTGCTCATCCAACTCATTCATGTATGGTAGCATAAGGTTTCGCTTATTCTGGTGGACTCTTACCAAAGGTGCTTCCAAATGGTACATTGAATCTAAGTTCAACACTTATGATAATCTCACATCTTTAGCATAGGATTTTGTCAATCACTTTCAATTCCATGTTAGGTAAGTGATTAGAGGAAGGATTCTCACCAATTTCTATCAAGATAAATCCACTCACACTTATTATAATATTCATGATCGTAGAACAAGATGAAGTCTCTTTGGAACCAAGTTCCTTAATGAGTTCTTGCGTGAGTGGTTCATACAGTCCTTCATGCCTAGGATTATTGAAGATGTAGCCATGGTAGGAGCCCAAATTGAGGAGTAATGCATCATACCATGCCCATAAGCTTGACTTGTTATATTCTCAATTAGGTACCTTATATGAGATCATTCCTAATTCTCCTCATCATCGACTGATCCTGTGAATGAAAAAGCAAGAACCCATTCCTATCATGTAGTGGGGAACATATCTTCTCAAAGCATTGGTGAGCTAGCCTTTCAAATGATTCAAATGAGTATAGAGTCTAGTACCCTAGCTAGAAAGCCTCATATTTAGACTCCTAATTCTCTTGTACCCACCTTTGTGGTCAAGTCAATTGAGTCCACATCAACAACAAACCTTTACAAATTAGGAGGTAAAAGGAAAGAGAATAAATCTAAACCTTTGAATGAGGAAAAAGGAGCATCAAAAACCCAAGATAATGTTGTGGGTGTCTCAAAAGAGAATGAGAGGAAAAATGATTTTCCTTGTAAGTTTTTGGGAAAGACCATCTCACACATTAGTGCCTATCCATAGATGGGATTCATCGACATTTCTTCCATCAATGTGTTTCTCGTCAACGTGTTAATATGACAAGTCATTTTGAAGCCTAGTATCAACACATGGTTATTAACCCTCCACAATTTCACCAAGTACGAAGTGGGGAAGACACTTCCAATAATTCTCATATGACTCTGATAGATCCACTAATCCGTGCATCAATCCTTCTCTTGAGGAAATTAGAATTTTTGGAGAAATGCCAGATGTTGATCACGTGTTGAGTGCTTCTCATGGCATTAAACTTAATTCTCACTCCCTTTATATGATTCAAATGGGCCCATATATCCCTAGATAATTCCTTTCTTGAGGATATAAGCATGTTTGGTGAAATGGTTCTTGTTGAACTTAAGTTGATTTCTTACCATTATGTCTAACTTGATCCTTATTCCAATGCATGTGATTCTAACAAGTCCACTAATCCTTGGATACTTTCCTCGTATGTTTGGTAAAATGGGCCCTACCGAATTTGAATTGATATATTCCCATGATGTTGAAATTGACCTTTACTCTTCACCCTACTAGGATGTTAATCATTCTTGTTCATGTGGCTTCATTGATACTTTGATGCAGTTTCATGAAACCATCATGGAAGATATGATGATATCTAATCAACCTATGGAAGAATCACCTCATCCTTTGTCCTTTCTCCATTGTTCGAAGCACTTGAATGATGACTTGCACTTCCTCGTTTCTTCATGAAATTTCTATTGGATGAAATATCCCAACAAAACCCATGACTCACCTTTTGAAGGAAATCTTGAAAATGCTTCTCTTGATATTCCCATCAATGCTTCTAAGAAACTTTTGACTGTGAATAACTTTATGATTCTAGCAAATTTTCCTCCTCATCAGCTTAGTACTTACATTGCTCTTTTCCCCATCATTTATTCAATTCTTCCTTCTTCTAATGAAATGATTATTGGTATTATCCCCATATTGTAGAAAACTTCCCCCACGCTCAGTGCATTTATCTAGTTTATTTGATGGAATGGATTTATAGAATCATTCCAGTTATGAAAATCAAGGGTTTTTCATGTCTATGTTGATTATAGGGATCTGTGTAAGAATAAGAAAGGTAATCTCCATATTTTCCTCTACCATATGAATTTTACCTCATGTATCTCTCACATGGGTAGCCAAAATTGTTCTTGTGATAAAGAAACACAATAGTTGTCACATTTGTGTAGAATTTAGACCATCTACTTGTACAAAGTTCAATGATCCTGGTGGGGAAATTGTTGCAAAGCCCCTCGATATGCTATCTCCTTAGAAACACTATGTCTAATCCTCTTGACATGGTTCGGTATATATGTATTTAGTATAGCTTTTAATTCTGCACAAGATGTATATTTTTTAACTTTAGGAATTTATCAATATTATTTATTTTCAAACAATGTTTGACCTAATAAGATCTCCTATACTAACATTCACTACTCTCTCTATTTTCTCTATGCGTATGCATGCCCGTTGTCCTTCAAGGGTTATTAAATTCCTATTAAATGTGAACTCCCATGTATGCTTGTGTTCTACTTGACGACATCAAACATTAACTATGATAAGTCATACCCTACCAAACATACGTGGGATTCAACATTTAACTTTTTGTATGGGTCCATATTAATGGACAATTATTTCAAATTTTTCCTTTCTTATCCTTTTCCTCCTATTAATTTTGCAATAAATAAGTCTTAACTAAAATATTTGAGTATTTTTTTCTTGTTAATAATATCTTTATTCCCAATTATCTCAACTTTCTTGAGGTAAATCCTTCATCTTTATTCCAAGTTGGAGATTCTTGGAGGAATCTAGATGTGCACAAATCACTAGCACTTCTATCTAAATCCCATCCTTGTTAATACAATGTCCTCTCCTTCCTCCACTAACTCATTATCTTCATCATGGAAACACATGTGTGCTCAACAAGGAATCTTCTTCAGAGATCCTAAGTCCTTCTTTGGAAAATTTAATCCTCACTCCCAACTCTTCAACATTTTTTTCCTACTAATGTCCTACTGGAACTACATTTTTTTTAGCAATATCTAACTTATAAATCTATTTTTTTTGAGTTATTTATCTCACAAAAAATTCCATGTGGTCATTCTCTAGTCAGAGGTTCCTTCTATGATGTCCAAATTTTGAATTTAAGCCTTGTTAAAACCTTTACACTAGAATGTTATTTATCGTCTCACCACATATATTCCAACCACACAATATGTTTTATGCATGAATTAATTTGTTGTATCAGCCCTTGATAATCACATAAGTTTGAATAGTATATAGGAGTTGTTCCTCCTTCCTCCCCACACTATACCTAACAATCTTTAAAACAATTGCTTAATTACTTTTATTACGTGCCCAAACATTTCCTCTTTTTGGAAGTTGTAGTCATTAAGAACCCTTTAAAGTCTAACTATAAGTATTTCAATACATGTAGCACCTACCAAGCCAAATTATTAAAACTAGAATTCTACTCATAAAACACTTATATATAGAAATAACGGAGGAACAAAGAGTGTAAAATTCCACATGTAAGGAAAAGTAAGCCACATAGAAAAATAGACACAAATATCTAGAAGATAAATTAAGGCATTGAAGACTCTTTTATCAATTTGAAATAGAATTGCATGCATGGATGTTTCTCGGTGATATCTCCATTTCAAACAAATATATCAAAATAGAACTAAGATGTTTTAGTTGTAGGATGCTAATTGGCCCTAGTTTTGAAGTGGCTTACAACATGCAAAAATTCACTATACTACATCTTTATTCGAAATAGATTATTCCCTCTTATATAGGTTTCACAACATAATTCCACAACTTCCCCATGGTAATATAATTAATTTACAATAAATAATTTCATAAAAATATTTTTTTATCATTAAATTTTATAGAATGAGTAAATAAAACCTATATTTTTTTATTGTTTTTTGAAGATAAATTAATAAATATATAAGAATAATATTTTTGTAATTATGATAATTATCTCTTTTTATAAAATGTCATATTTTGTAAGAAAATGTTATTTATTTTCTTCATTGGTAAAAGTTTACTCTTTCCTTATTGAATTATAGCACTAATTTTTAATTTACAATATGATGTTAGTAATAATAAATAATGACCAAGCACATTGTTGGTTTTTCATAAGTTATCTACATTTCATTTTGGACTTTACCTTTATCCTATATATGAAGAGGACTTTACTTTTATCCTATATATGAAGAAAAATATTGAGACAACTCATAGAATGGAATTAACATTCTCAATGTGCGTGTCACCATCCTACCTTTTTCTATGTACATAATAGTTTTTTTTTTTTAATTTTCTTTTCGTACTTATTTATTAAAATAAAAATTGAACCATTTTCCTCTTAGAATTCTTCTTCTTAATTTCTTGTTTAAGAAAATCAAGAAGAGGCATGATAATTGTAGTGTTAGGTTTTGGATAGGAAAATTCAAGTGTTGGACTTTGTGAGTGGATAAAAGATATATTTTTTTCTTGTTTTGTTGGCCTTCTTCACATAATTTGCTTGTACAAAGCCATATGACTCAATGTAGATGTCATGGCTTTGCAATTTCTATGATTCCTATGAGTTTTGAAGGTGGTGTGAAATGTTTTAAGAGCACAATCAATTGATCATTTACGGGAGTATGATAGAACAATTTGTAAGTTACAATGATGGTGATGGAGATGGAGATGGGTATGCTAATGTCAATGTCATTTTTCTCGACGTATGACACTAAAGGTATGCAATGAATTCCTACCAAATTGAATTATCTTAACATTGTTGAGGCAAGCTTATTTTAACATTATTTTTTTAAGTGTAGTTTAGAATTGTTGTCGTAAAAAATTATAACCTATTTAATTCTTGGTAATTACATGTGTACACCAAAATAAAATTGTAGGTCCACTGGAGAAATACCCTCCCCACATGAATCCATAAATTGAATAGACTATTAAATCAATCAACCTCCTTGACAGTTCAGATAACATGTTCAATAAGCAGTCCCACTTATCTCTCACACCTTGCTATCACATACAACCAATTTTTCTAAGAGTGGAGGGCTATGATTGCCACTCTAGTTATCTGGATGATGATGCCAATTCTGTTTGCAACTGGCCAATCAAACTATCTATTAAATGATGCCAATTCCATTTGCAGTGGACAGCTTGGATTATCTCTTAGATGTGGAAAGATACTCTAGCTTTTTTCAAAGCTACACAACAAAAGCACAATCCATGTTGTCAAACCAAACCAAAATACTCTAGTTTTTTTTCACAGCTACACAACAAAAGCACAATCCATGTCATCCAACCAAACCAAAAATAGTAATAAAAGCACAATCTATGGCATCTAAGTAAAAATAGTAATAAAAGCACAATCCATGTCCTCCAACCAAAAATAGTGATAAAATCACAATCTATGTCATCCACCAAAAAATAGTAATAAAACCACAATCCATGTCATCCAATCAAAAATATAATCCACTATAGTGTTGGCTAATTTTTTAAAAATAGAAGCATGTAGATATAAAAAAGGGTCAAAACTGCTTTTCATGTCATCACAGTGACATTTTCATATCCTAGTTGAGGAATTAAATAACTGAACCTAATTATAATAATCAAAGCGCCCTCAGACTCTTGAAATAACCTATGTCAATTTTCTCCTTTAATAGGCATCACTATGAGTTAGTTATTCTATATTTTAGTCTTCTCATCTCATAGGCATCACTATGAGTTAGTTATCCTATATCTTAGTTTTCTCCTCCAATCAACACTAAGAGTTATCCTATGTTAGTGTTATGCTATGGGTGTTTCCACCTAATGGTCAGTGCCTAAACTTCTATTTGTTAAACCACTCACATTTTTATAATCTACAAAACAATTAGGTACATGGCAACGACTTCAGGAATGTTAAGATGAGCTTGTGTCAACACTCTTTGACACATTTCTAAACACCATGTTTCAAAATCTCAAGTTGTTTTCTTTACTGCTTTGCTCAACTAGCAATGTTCTCTTCTCATGTTCCTACCTTTCTTTCTTTTTTAACAAAGATATTTACTAATTTTGCTATGAAATTAGTTAAAAATATCAATGATTCTCTTACTACTCCATTGCTAATTCTTTTTTGTGAGCCTCTATAATTCGTTCTTTCCTTTTCCACATTTGCTCAAAATGTGATTTACTAGTTTCTTAATGCCAAAAGCACATATTCCTATATGTTGATGAATTATTCAAGCCCTAATACAATTGAAACAATTGAATTAAATTCTTGACTGTCACAAGTATAATATTTCATCCAAGGCATCCAAAATTTGAATATGATAACTTCTTGGAGCCTATCATAGCTCTGATACCAAAATCAAATGGACCCACTCGCTATAATATTGTTTATGCATGCGCACAAGTGTGCCATTGACTTGCAAAAGACAGTGGTCTCACAAGCAAGCACGGGGGCAGAGGAGGTCCTACCAGATGAATCTCATGGATGGGTGGAAAAAGGTAATAGACAACGAAGGTGAAACTTAACCCAAGAGCTTATTTATCTTTCTTGGAAAGTACATGTATGTGAAAATACTCCTGGATCAAACCTGTTGACCTGAAAACTTAGTCATGTTTTATAAAATTCGAACATGCGTTCGTAAGTTCTTTAAGAGGAAAAAATAGAATAACTAAAGTGGTAATTATAACCCTAGACTCATAAGAGTAATTGAAATTGTCGTAGTAGGCTAGGGCATGAAAACAATATTACTCGTGGATCTGTAATGAATAAAAATGCAATGTTATTTTCTTCTAAGAACAGTGTGAGTAGTAAACCTATAACGATTAAATTATATTGGAACCTTTGTACTAATTATTGTGTAATAGTGAAAAAACAATAAAAATAATATTAACCTGAATGCCACCTATAGCTACGGACTGGTGGAGTAAGCTGCATGGATTAACTTGTAAGTTGAGAGACACCAGAACATGTGAACCTTAGTTTTCCAAGATGGGACACTTGTGTGAGTCAGAGTGAAAAAGAAATGATTTAATGTGTGAGGAACAAACTAAGCCATAGGTTGGGGAACCCAGACAATGTAGAAAATTCAACTAAGTTATATTATTCTTCTAATGAAAATTAAGTAGCAGCCTAGACTCCTAACGAGAAACCCTGAAGAAACCTCTAGGCTTAAGCAGGAGTGGCATTCGGGGAATGAAACTCTAACAAAACCCTGACAAGGATTAAATCCCATGAGGTTCGTTAGTAAAATTGGAGCGATATTAAGAGAAAATAAAATAGCAGAAGCTCTATTCATCAAATAGTAAACCCTACCCATTTCCTAAGTTATAAACTCATCAACTATAAAAACAAAATAACCTTCAAACAGAGACGCATTTTCACAAGTGAAAATGATCTCAAAAACTTATCAGTACGCAAGGTTTTACAGCAAAAGGAAATCATAATATTCTACACTTAGTAAATCAAGAATAACAATGTTCAAAGAGTATCCAGAGAAATGCTTACAAGTCAATTTAAATAATAGAGAATGCAACCTATGTGTAAAATTCAGAATGAGACTTTTGTAGAAGGAAACAAGATAATATTTATGACTTCAAGAAACCATAAAAAAATTAATAATACAACTATGATTAAGGCTATAAAATGTCCACAGCTTCCATACAAAGTCCATTAGAAAAAAGCATATAACTTATACAGAATGTCTACAAGGGTCGATGCTGCTTGACAAGTCTCACTTCTAGAAAGGAGATTAAAAATACCAATAATTTACTGACAAGGAAATTACCAGGCTCTCGGCTAGAAATACATAACTACAACACTGTAGCCAAGAGAGCAACCTAAGTAGCAGGTTTGCAAAGAAGATTCGTAAGGGTTTAATGAGGCTTTAGAAGAATCTTCCCCTATGAGCAGCCATATAAAACAAACAATAGAACGAAGCAGAGCACTCAGAACTCTATGAAATCAAAAAGAAACTGTCATATACCAAATGGGAAACACCTCGTACCATTTCTTACCCAGAAAACTTGTGTACTAGTGAATGCTAGATTCCACAAATCTCAAGGGATGGTAGCATAGAATTTCTCGCATTCAAACCCGTTAAACACTAAGAATTTAGGAAAGGAAAGTGATTAGTATCATACAACCTAGTGTTGAAGAGAAATAAGGATAAGAAAAAAATAAAACGTCATATTTAAGATAATTATACCACCGAGATTGAATTGGGAGAATTCAACCGCTTACTGTTAAAAAAGTAGCTCCAGCTTTCATGGCTGGCCCCTGAGAAAGATTTCCTTCTACTTCCAAAGAATTGGGCAGAGATGGTAGGAGTAAATCTTAAACAGACGCCAAGAGTTGGGGAAACGAATGAGCCAAATTCCAACAACCCTGAATTGGTAAATTTTCCGAACAGATCATAGCCCTTAGATCAAAGAGCTGAGCACACCACCATTGATGGAAGGGAAAATCTCGAGGCATCCAGCTAAGGGGGGGTGGCCTGCTTGTGCCACAAAGCCATGGCAGAGCTAGAGTGAATGTTAAAGAAAAAAGCAAGCAAACAGTCCAGAGATAGTTAAGCCTTGGTTAAAATTAAATTCATCACATTAGTTAGTTATGGGTATTTAATACAGGTATAATACACATGGATAGGTGTTCCTTATAGCACAGATTATGTGTACAATAGTCGTATTAAAATATCAGGGTAAGGATTGAACAGTAAGATTTAAACTCGGACCAAAACCCAAGTAATAAATTTGTCGGAATAGTAGTTTAATTTTCCAAGCAAAGTTTCCCTGGTTTCATTTGTCTTTATTTATTTTTATTGCTATATTTAATTCAGTTTTTATTGATTAATGTTTAAGATGGAGGTATGAAAATTTTGAATCTAATACACAATATAAATAGATGGTACTTTTAACAATAGGTGATATTTTATGTTAAAAATGGAAAATATAATAAATTTGATATAATGAAAAGAATATAAAACATTTCACTATTAAAAATAATAAATATGTTTTAAATAAGATTTTCTACTAATATATCTAGTATTAGAAAAACAAAAAACAATTAAATGGGAAAAACTACAATAATTCCATTATAATTTTATTTAGTAAAATATTAAAATTCACTAAATTAATATCATGCGATCTAAAGATCTAGTGGAAGAAATCTCTTCAATTTTGAAAGAAAACTACAGTAATTTCATTATGATCTTATTTATTAAAATAATAAATTTTAGTAAAATAATAATATGCAACCTGAAAATCTAGTGGGGAAACTCTTTTCAATTTTAGAAAAGTTTTAAAATCATTAAATTAAATTTTACAATTATGATAAAAAAATACATCTATAATAAAGAAAATATAATATATAAAAATAAAAAAGCTATAAAAGAAACTAAAGCTATAAGATACGTTGAATAAATTAAGATATTAATAATTAAAATAATGAATATATTACCTTATTCAAACAGGTTGCAACAAAATTCAAGAATATTAAAATTGTACATATCCTAACAAAAAATATGCATGGCATAATCATCGTAATGCTTCTAGTGGTCTTGGGGAAGACCCACTTGACCGAAACTCAATCCTTACAATGTCAAATTTGTTGGTAATTCTTTATATTACCAACAAATACCTACTCACATATCTCTATATATATAAAATTAAAGTTTGTTACCATTGCTCCAAATTCGATCGGATCAGTTAGATATGTGACTATATAAAATTAGAAGTTTGTTAAATTAATACTTTCCTCCAAATTTATGTGAATTTGTTAGTGGTAGGTTTGATTTTTTTGTGAATTTGTTAGTGGTAGGTTTGATTTTTTTGGGTTCCAGTATTAACAATATTTTAGTGTTGAGTGGAATTATAATCGGGGCATGTTCGGGAAGAAATTTCATAGAAAATTATATAATATTATAATGAGTTATTTTTATTTATTTTAATCAAGATATCTATGGTTAGGTTAGATCAACATGGCAAGCTAACATCTTTAATGATGAATAATGTCAAACATAATGATAAAAAAATGTCTCTATGGTCATCCATGATCAACCATGGTCAACCATGATTATACTATGGTTGAATATGGTCAAACAAGGTTGAATATCATTGACCATGATCAAGGTCTCTATGGTTGAATGTGGTTAACCATGATCAACTATGGTAAACCATGCCTAACCATGATCGACAATGATTAATCATGCTCATCTTCAGTTAACCATAATCAACCTAGAGCATTCCATGCTTTATCGACTCTTAATGCCTAACCATTGTCAACCATGGTTAGAATGGTCGAACATGGTGAACCAAAGTATTTATGTTTGAATATGGTGAGCCATAATGGTTAATCAATATTGTTGTGGTTGAATATGGTCAATAATGGTTAACTATCTTCATCCATGGTCAACCCCATCAATCATATCAACCATTAATGTAATTTCTTTTATAACATTAATGTAACATTTAGCATTGTCATTACTATAAGTGTTGGATACCTAATCCTCTACGGGTTGGTGTGAAATGTGAATAGCCATCGGAGTCCAAGAGACATTGGAATATGGAATCCAATGGTCACTCCAATGTACTAAAAATGTATATCATGTCAATAATATATGCAACTCAATGTTTGTCAGTCATATTCTGCCTCTGCCATGTATGTGTTTAACATGGTATCGAAGAGGGTGTTCTCTTGCCCTACTTCATTTTGAGCCACTGATTTTGTGATTTCTATGTGCATGAAGGTTCGCTATGAGTCTTGCATTTGATGAATATCCTATCGACAATATTTTAGTTGTATTCTCTGGCTTAGTAACTCGCATTTGATGAATATCCTATCAGCTATATTTTAGTTGCATTCTCTACCTCAGTAACTCATTTTT